>JACXGM010012966.1:0-12457 GCA_016801145.1 Umbra pygmaea
GGAACCCCCTCTTTCCACCCATATTGGTACCATGTTGGTATTGTGCAGGATGATGTCCTACATCATTTCAGAGTTGCTATTTTGTCATTTTCACATCCTACTTCCTGTCTGTAATGTGTTTAGTAAAAAAGGCAAGTCAAAAAAACATGACCGACTTCGAGGCGCTATAGCTGTCGGCTCTGATAAACCCACATGGATGGGTCAACACTCATTATTTTCGGCTGATCTTCGTCTTTCCAACGGTACCAAGCTTTAGTTGCTAGCATATACGGTTCGCGAGATAATTGTGATACAATCGAGAGCGTCGGTAGGCGACTGTGGGCCAGATCAAAGTGGGCCAGACCCGGTGGGCCGCATCTGGCCCGCGGGCCGTAGTTTGCCCACCCGTGCTCTAGAACATCAAGCGCGATCATCTCGTACATGCTAGCAGAGGTGGACATTTACTTGAGTAAAAGTACTTTTTTTCACAAGTTTTGGGAAGTCACTACTTAAGACCAAATTGATCAGGTAAAGGGAGTTCATATAACAAGTTGTCATTGTTTGTATCAAACAAATGGTTAATTTCGAGATCATGACTTACTCTGTGCTCAAACTGATGCTTGGAGCTCCAGTCGTTTCCAGTGGGAATCACGTGAACATTTACCGGATATGATTGTTTTTGGTTGTTGCATTAAATCTTACCGCGATACATTAGTGCTATTTTCTGATTGGCTATTGTATAGCCCAATACTTTTTTGTGATTGGCTAATAAGTGGCAGGCTCCACAATCCAAGGGAGACGCGCTTAATTCCTGCCGGTTCCATAGTGAGAGCGGAGCGGCATATTAAATATATTATACAAAAAAATTCGGCGTGAGAAATACAATGTGTGGCGGGAGTGCGTGACAAAAGAGTGAAATGAGTGACTGTCACGCTCAATGCGTGACACTTGAGAGCCCTGGAAATCACATCCCTGATTTGTGGATTACAAATATTTCTTTATCATTTTATTATTTTTATAATTGCTATATGCTTGTAAACATACAAAGTGCTACAATAACTCAATATAAAATCTGATATTCACCCTACGTTTAGCCAATACCTTAACTTAAGTAAACGAGAATGTTCAACATGAACCGCTTAAAAGAGTTGTACAACAGACCCCAGGCATTTGAGTAGACATCAGATGTTTGGCAAGCTGAGAACATTCTAGGGTTACAGGCAGACAGAGTTGCACAGGGTTCATTATTGTTCTCACTACGCATTCCAATCCTGCTTATCAAAACGCAAGATATATTACCACTAGTGCTGACAGGAAGAATTACACAAAGTGCCAAAGTGTCAAGTAGAAATCCATTAGTTACATAGTGTCACCAGAACGGTCCATTAGTCCAAGACCAGCTGGGGGTTTTGAGCTGTGAGGGAACGGTAGACTCTGGCTGAGATATCCGGTCCGACGCGTCTCTCCTTCCCACCAGTCATCACTAGTAGTCCTGCCAGCAGCCCTATCCGCTCTTCTTCTGACTCTAAGCTACTGTAGGCCTGGAGGAAAAACATTGAACAACTGCCTTAAATCAGTCTAGTATATGTTATAATTTTGTCAAACTATGCAGTATGTTGAAATCATAATGATCGGATGTTGAAAGCATGTTGACCTGCACTGAGGATGTCACATGCCAAACAGCCTGATGTTAACACACAATCCAATCTGTTATTATTGTTGGCCCCTTAGTAAACCCTTAGTTAACCCTTATTAAACCTTTACTAACCCT
This sequence comes from Umbra pygmaea, assembly GCA_016801145.1. NCBI lineage: Eukaryota > Metazoa > Chordata > Actinopteri > Esociformes > Umbridae > Umbra > Umbra pygmaea. The sequence goes on from JACXGM010012966.1 coordinate 1,751, forward strand.
CTGCATAAGATCAATAAACATTATTGGCAATACCAGAGTGGCCTGCAGGCATGAGCAAGTACAATGTTTTACATTTTATTGTAAATACTAAACCACCATTTTTATAAGCTTTACAATGCCTTATTATACACTCATCAGGCCACTTCATTAGGTAAAACTGTTCATCTGCTTGTTAACGCAAATATCTAATCAGCCAATCATGTGGCAGCACGACAATGCATTTAGGCATGTAGACATAGTCAAGGTGATGTGCTGAATTGCAAACCAAGCATCAGGATCCATTCTGCCTTGTTTAGGTTGGTGGTGGTGTGATGGTGTGGGAGATATTTTCTTGGCACACTTTGGGCCCCTTAGTACCAACTGAGCATTGTGTAAATGCCACATCTGAGTATTGTTGCTGCCCATGTCCATCCCTTTATGTCCACAGTGTACCCATCTTCTAATGGCTAATTCCAGCAGGATAACACGCCATGTCACAAAGCTCACTTAATCTCAAACTGGTTTCTTAAACATGATAATGAGTTCGCTGTACTCAAATGGCCTCGACAGTCACCAGTTCTCTATCTAATCGAGCACATTTGGGATGAGGTGGAACAGGAGATTTGCATCATGGATGTGCAGCTGACAAATGCGCAGCAACTGCGCAATGCCAATAATGTCAATATGGATCAAACTCTGAGTATTATTTTTAGCACCCTTTTGAATCTATGCCACGTAGAATAAAGGCAATTCTGAAGGTAAACCCGGTACTAGCAAGGTGTACCTAATGACGTGGCCGTTGAGTGTATTTCATAATGATCATACCTGCAGGAGTAGCTGTGGAGAGGGGAAGGCTGTTGTGACGGTGGACGCCACAGCAGGGCTGACCCGGTTCAGCTGACTTATCTGCCTGCTCCAAACATCCCCCAGCCCAGAACCGTCCCGCTCCACACGCACACCGCTGGCCCACGAGCCACTCACACAGAACGGCAACTCGCACCGCTCCGTCAGCTGTCTGCAGTCGAGTGGAAAAACACAGCCTCAATTTGAATATTGTATGCCGATGGAATGCTCAACCCTGGGCAGATGAGTTGCAGGATGATTTAGCAGGAACTAGCACATCTAAATATAACACTAAAGTAGAATGTTGTTTTTAAACTGAAATTTTTTAACTAGTGATTAAACATGGATTATTAACTGTTAAATTAGATGATAGTACTTGTATGGCCGCTTGGACAAGGCCTTGGTGATGGCACACACGTGGTCTGTGACATCCTGCCAGCTGTCCAGAAAGACCACTGGAACGTTACGGTATAGCTGTAGGTAAACCAATACCTAAGGACACATACAGACAAGCTCTATAACACTACGGGTCAGAACCAACTTGAACAACTCATAACAGTCAATACACGTGATGAGAAGTGTGTTTAAAGACCTTACCTCTTCAATATCCAGATCCTCCATTCCCAACTGAGACCTTTGACTCGACTGGTATCCATCACATGTCCCATTCCTGGTGACAGATCAACATACCCAGTCAATATAAACAAACACACAGGGGTATTGTGTGACAACGTTTAGGGGCACATTCTAAGACAGATCTCGCACTAACCAGATGTTTGTATTGTATCCCATCACTAAGACAGTAACCACCATCTTGCTGTCCCTATTGAGGCATTCGGACATTGGCTTGAAGAAAGACTCAAATTCTGTCTCTTCCCCATCGCCGCGCAGTATCTGGGAGAACAAGGGGTATAAAGGTTTAGCTTTGACAAGCTAGTAGAGAGACACTGGTAGAGAGACACTGGTAGAGAGACACTGGTAGAGACAACGGTAGAGAGTCAACGGTAGAGACATGCTGGTAGAGCGCTGCTGGAAGAGAGCTGTTGGTAGAGAGACACTAGTAAAAACACACTGGTAGACACATTGGTAGAGACATGCAGGTAAGAGACATGATGTTAGAGAGACACTGAGGGGATCTCTGGTAGAAACATCCTGGTAGAGAGGTAGTGGTTGAGAGAAACTGGTAGAGACACACTGGTAGACACATGCAGGTAGAGACACAATGTTAGAGAGACACTCTGGCAGAAAGCAGAAACTGGAAGAGAAATGCTGGTAGAGAGACACTGACTGATAAAGAGAGACTAGTAAAGAGACAATGGTAGAGACACACTGGTAGAAACACACTGTTAAAAACACTGGCATGAGACACGCTGGTAGAGGAATGTTTGTAGAGCCACACGGGTAGAGCTCCAGGTGTTTGCTCACCTGTTGGATTGATGCCACCATGTCCATGAAATCAGTCACACCTAACACCAGCAGAACCTGTTCCTCCTTTACTGGTTCAAAATCTTCCCCCTGACAACACCAAAACACATCTTAGTATTAGGGGTGCACCGATTCTGATACTGGGATCGGAAATGTGTCCGATACTGGCCAAGAACACGGGATCGGGTATCGGCATATGGAGTCCGATACCATGACCCGATGTCCTAAAAAGGTGCAGTAAACACATGTCGTTGTGACTGGTCATTCAGAACGGAAATAAAGTTAACCATTATTGTACACGTATCCTTACTGCATTAATAATAAATAGTGGTCTAAAGCATGTTTCCAGGAAAATTAGGCTACGTACAAATGGCTATATTCCGTTTTAAGATGCAAAAAACAACAACATTACAACACTGACACGCTCCACAGGAAGGGGCAGAGCCGCCTCTTATTATGGAGGCTGCGGTTATTTGATGTGTGCAGTGAAATGTTGCACGTGTACCGCATACTGTGGTGGCAAGTGCACTCTTCTATGCAGCAGTGTGTTAGGGCGGCATTCTGTCGGACAAGAACACCAATCGGCTGGACAAGCCGGTAAAAAAGTTAAAGCAACTGGAAGCTATCATTTACAATAGCAGACACCCTCTCCACAGCCTCCTGATTGGGCAGAGCAGCACCAGAAGGCTCCTCTCACTGCGCTGCAGAACTAAGCGGTTCAGGCGATCCATATTCCTCTCTGCTAGAAGACTTTTTAACACCTCCTGAAGAGGGCAGTTCAGTGTGCTTGTTTTAAATTCCGTTTGCACAATTATATTAAGGCTATTTATTTATTTATGCCTACGGTTTTAGTGTGGTTTGTGTGTGGTAATGTGGTTGCTTCCTGGAGCTGTTGTACATCTAAATATCCCAATGGGGATGAATACAGTATTCGATCTATGAAGCGGAGCTACACAGTGAGAAATCTAGCCTGCGGTATCATAGTCATATACAGTACAGTGCAAGTACAGATGAAAAAAAGGTAGTTAGCTCCCCAGAATTAAGAGCCCTTCTGCTGGGTCAGCACCAGTAAAGTAGATGAAGCAAGTGTAGAGAATATCGAGGACAAAACGTGTTTAGTTACGAAAATGAAGAATATGACAACAATATGATACGATAATGCTATCCGTGATCTGAGAACGTTAAAAGTCCAGCACACAAAGCAGAATGTATTGGATGACTGGGTTGTCATTAAAGACTAGGACAGGGTGTTCGTTGAGCCTGCGTTTATGCTCTCATTTTACCAGAGAAGCTTACAGGCGCGCACACACACGTAACGAGAGTCGACTTCTCAAGGGCAAACTTAATTGAAATAGAATCTGTTGTTAATCATCTATTCAACTTTGACAGAATATGGTTTACTATTAATATTTGTTGTATTGTGTTGGGTTCTATTTCTGAAGAAGCATCTACTTGTAGATTTGATGGAACTAATTAAGCCAATGCTTAGATTATTTCATTATTAATCTTAGCCATATTTTGCAAACAGATTATTCTAAAATAAATTCACAAAACTAAAATTAAAAGCTGATTCAACCAGTATTGTGGCATAAATTAAGTTTTGAAAAAGTTTTGCACCTCTCAAATGTAAAACACTGTTGGATGAACAATATGGTGGCTGGTAAAATGTGGGTATCCACTAGACGCAATGCGTCTGAAAAACCCCTCCAGAACGATAGAGTAAAATTACCTCTTGAATTTGCTGAAAGATGTAACTTAATTTAGATTCACTACAGACATTCTGAGTTCAGACACATGCCAATGTTTTTATTGAGTGTGACATGGGTAGATGCAAGTTTTACATTATGTAGCATTAAAACACAGGTATTGGATCAGTATTCTGTATCGGATCGGTACTCAAAGTTCAGTACTTGGATCAGTATCGGCAAATGAATAAGTGGTATCGTTGCATCCCTATTTAGTATGTCAATGAAATGCATCTCAGACTCTCCTGATGGAAACTTGAGGAGAGACTGACTACATTACAACTGGATGGTATTAAAGATAAGACACATTCTATTCAGGCCATTGGCACACAAATTAGGAACTCAATCAGCCAATTATGTGGTAGCAAGTCAACAGACATGGTCAAGACGATCTGCCAAGCACTTTGAACAAATCATATCAGATTTTAGATTTTTTATTATAATCAGTATTATAAATTTTCAGCAGAGTTTTAGTTTCAGCAGAGTTTTCCCTCCTAAACTTTGATAAAATAACAATTGGTATTGTGGGCTGTATACAGAAACACTCTAAGATGATCACTGTCAATTTTTCTGATATTATCCTGTAATGTAAATTAAGCACCAAAATATCCAGTGGGGTATCACAGCTTTCTACCATGTTTTTTCTACTACACCTACTCTACCTAAACCTCATCTTTAGCCATCTATCCAACTTCCCTAACGCTTGTGGTGTTGGTATATGCACACAACTTTTCATCAAGGAATGTTTTTTTTCTGATATGATTTGTTCAAAGTCACCTAAATCCCCTTTCCTTTTCTGATGCTTGGCTTGAACTTCAGCAGATCGTCTTGACCATGTCTTTTGACTTGCTACCACATAATTGACTGATTAAGTTCCTCATTTGTGTGCCAATGGCCTGAATAGAATGTGACTTATCTTTAACACCATCCAGTTGTAATGTAGTCAGTCTCTCCTCAACTTTCCATAAAAAAAAGAGAAAATATCCAGTGAGCTGCAGTTCTCTGGGCAAAAATGCCTTGTTGATGGCAGAGGTCAGAGGAGAATGGTCAGAATGGTTTGAGCTGACAGAAATGCAACAGTAACTCAAATAACCACACGATACAACCAAGGTATGAAGAGAATCTTTGTATGCACAACCTGTTGAACCTTGAAGCAGATGGGCTACAACAGCAGAAGACCACACCGGGTGCCACTCCTGTCAGCTAAGAACATGAAACTAAGGCTACAATTTGCACGTGCCCACCAAATTGAATAAAAGAAGATTGGAAAAACGTTGCCTGGTCTGATGAGTGTCAATTTCTGCTGTGACATTCAGATTGTAGGGTCAGAATTAGGTATAAACAACATAAAAGCATGGATCCATCTTGCTTTGTATCAACAGTTCAGGCTGGTGGTGGTGGTGTAATGGTGTGGGGTGTTCTCTGATGAATGCCAATCAAGCTGCACAGGGTTGGGCTGTGAGCACAGGTTCCATTAGAGGACATCAGGCCCTAATGCCACCCTCATTTAGCCTGTTTGATCAGAAACATGTACACCAGTAGCCCACTGGAGGTCATTTTTTAGGGTTCTGGCAGTGCTCCTCCTGTACCTCCTTGCACAAAGGAGCAGATACCGGTCCTGGTGTTGGGTTGATGCCCTTCTACGCCGTGTTACGGCCCGTCTCCTGGTATCTGCTCCTGCCGTTGAGACTGTACTGTGTGACACAGCAAACCTTCTGGCAGCAGCACGTATGGATGTGCTATTCTAAAGAAGGTGGACTACTTGTGCAACCTGAATGGTATGTTGGTACGGTACCGCCTCATGCTACCAGTAGGGACAAGGACACTAGCAAAACGCAAAACTGAAGAAAAATCAGTCAGGAAGGATGAGAGTGCAATTGTTTGAGGCCACCACCTGCAAATCCATTCACTGTTTGGGGGTTGACTTGCTGTTGCCTCTCCAGTGCACCTGTTGTCACATTCATTTGCACCAAAACAGGTGACTTAGACTCACAATTACTTATGCTTCTGAACTGGACAAATTGATATCCCTGAAGTTTAATTGTCTTGGTGTTATACTGTGATAATTAATTGTTTGCTTAATTTTTTGCAGCAGTGTATTTTGCCTTGAATTTTGCATTGCAATATTTATTGATTATATGAGGTTTTGTGTTTATGACATGACTGTTATTTAAAGGTGTGATATTAAATTATGATGTGACTGATATATTGGTGAGATGTGTTGTTGTCCCACCTGGATGTGTTAATGCACTAGCTGTAGGTAAATTAATGTATTGTGTAATTATTTACTATGTATATTAAGTGTTTTACACATTTTTTTCATGATTCCTTTTGATTTTTTGTTTGGGCCCCAGTGAGGAACACAGTGTCCCCATGCCTGTCTAGTGGAGCTGGCATTGTCTGTGATGATGGTACATTACCTCGGGTAGAGCTCTGGTCCAGGTGATGCTATGGGGAAGCAGCTGTGTCTCAATGCTGCTCCTCCACTCAAGCGCAGACAGTGTTCCCAGCAACACATCAGACCCATCATCCTGGAGCAGAACTGTTGAGTTCAAACACAAACGTCATGGGATGCATTGATTCATTGTTAATCGTTGTTTTTTTAACACCATGTGAACACCTTCCACCTTTTTCAGTCAACAGTCACCTTGATCTAGGCAAACAGTAAAGCACTTTAAACAGTTCTCAGGTCTGAGACTTTTTAAATGCTGCGCAGCTTTACTTCTCCTCTTTTGTGCTTCTCTTCTCTCCTCTTTCTCTTTAGCCTTTTCCCTCTTGGCTTTCTCTCTGGCGTCTTTCCTCTTTTCAGTTCTCTCTTTGTCTGCCTCTATCTCTTCTTTAGTTCTGCGTTTTCTCGCCGGACTTGGGGTAAGGGACTGAGAGGGTGGTGGAGGCACCAGTGCATCACTTTTTGATTCAGTTTTGCAATCCGGGTTTTCATTGTTGTCCTGTTCGTTAGTACTGTCCGTCGCTGTTGCATTGCAATCACTCTGATAGATATATGCATCGCATTTGATCGCTGGATTAGTTTCAGCATCGCCTTCGCCCTCCGATTCAGATATTTCCCATGTTTTGGCTCTTTTCAAGTCAGACATTATTTTCTAAAAAACAATAAAATGCCTTTTCAGAATGTGATATCATTACAAAATCCAAATCTACGCCACCAGAAACGAGAGATTTCGGCATTGCACCAGCCGCGTTTTGAACATAATTTGATTTAAACCGGAATTTTCGTATATAAAATATATTGGATGTCTATTCTGATCCAGCTGACTTTCGTAGCTTCAGAAAACAATGTATGTACATTGTTTTTCTTCTTTGTCGTTTTAACAATCACATGTCGAAGGAGCACTATAGGGACAAAAAACGTTTTGCGCTCCGTAAATAAATGGCCTCGTTTGAAGTCACAACACTATTTCCATTGGTAAATCCTAGTCAGCGACACTGCCCGTGTAGGTCGTGTAGGTATGCACGACCTGAGACATTATTGGATTAGAATAATTGAATTGGAATAGCAGATGGTGGAAAAGCTGGCAGGGACACATCAAGTGTGATGAATGTTGTTATAGATCAACGTCCGTTATTCTCTGTTTTAACTGTGGCTTTATGTTTGTGAACAGTCTGAATCCAAAGGTGGAACAATATTCGGGAATAATGACTGGAAACAAAATGCTGTATCTTTCTCAAACACACACACACAAACTGCAGTACGGTTGTAAGTACTGTAGTACAACCTTAGACCTTAGACCCTATGAGTACAACCTATTTATTGCAAATAGGCTATTGTTTGTTTACATATTTTAAGTGCACACATTAATCTTAATTTAAGTATAGCCTACTCGGTCATGTTTAATGATCAAATATGCGATGTCCATACACTGAAAACAATAGTTATTTGACAGAAGTTGGATAGCCAATCCAAACGAGGAATGGTGTCACGGATGTGACGTTGGTGCACGAGGGCAATGAACGTTCTTGCACATCGAGCTCTTGCGCTCATTCAGAGACTTGCATATAATCTGTCTGTTGGAGTAGTGTTACATTAAAACCTATCTATATTACATTAAGGAGCGGTAAATCAGGTTACTTGCAAATTGCAATGCTATGATTTATTTAGTAAACATTTTTCCCGACACAAACAGAAAAAGTAATGGCCATTTAAATTGTTTTCAATTTGGGTAATACTTGATAAATAGTATGGCGGAGCCGGCAGAACAAGGTATGTGGGGGTGACCAGGGTATTTCTGTTTTGATTTCTGTTTATTCTGTTGACAGAAAGAGTTAATACATTTTAGTCCACCTTTCAATTGATCAGCAATGTTGGCAAAAACTGTTGTTTTTAGTTATGGTCACTGCAACACAGCTCAGGAATCTAATATTCCCAATTGCACAAATCTTAATAAATTGGCCCTGTAGAATATATCGTGTGCATATGTTAATCTGTCCGTTCATTTTACAGCATACTACCGCTTTCTAGTATTGTTCTTTAACTGTCTGCTGACGTTTGGCTCCTACTTCTGCTTTGACATCCCTAGTGTCCTCCAGGAGCAATTCCAAGGGGTAAGTTGCAGTAGTTCTTTCTCTTTTATGGTGTAAAACTAAAATTTTCACCACACTTATTTCAGGTAGTTCATAGGAATTCTACACATTGGGCCTAAATTCATTACCACTTTTTGTTAAATGTAATAATGACATTTATATTTTAGTCAGTTAGCAGATTATCAATTCAAGGGTGACAGTATTATTGCATGCATGTTAAAATAACTTAGTGCAATAACCATGCAAATTTAAAGTGAAAGTACAATGTAATTATTGATGTAACTATTAGCAAAGTAAACGTGAACAATGACTTACACTATCTTTCACAGAATTTAACATGTCCCAATAGAACTGTAGCCAATGGGAGTGTTGACTGTGTGGAGGGGCTAGGAATGTCCCCTCAGCAGTATAACCTTCTTTATGCCATCTACGCCTGGACGTAAGTGCAAACAGCTGCCATATTACAGCTGCAAGAATTAACCACAGGCTTTAGGTTAACTCTTGTCTGTCATATGTCAACAGCAATGCAGTGGTAGTTATAATGGCTGGGTTCCTAATCGACAAACTGGGCAACCGCTGTAAGTCGCTATTGTCCAGTGAATTAAAGTGAAATTTTACAGTGGTGTTATTAATCCTTAAATTCACATTGATTGAAATTAAGGGACAAGCCATGCTTTGTTCTCAAGGCACTGAACTGGATGTTAGTAAAAAAATATCTTCTGTAGTTGGAGTCTTTCTCTTCTCCTTACTGTGTGTGCTGGGGTCGGCCATCTTTGCTCTGGGAGCTCACTTCAAAGGAACAGATTACCTGCTCCCCCTCATGCTCACCGGGCGCTTGCTCTTTGGCTCTGGAAATGGCTCCCTTACTAGTAAGGCCTTTATAATGTCTGATCCCAACTCCAGCCATATACATTCAGAAATGACCTGCATTTCAGACCCTAAACACATTATCCTTCTACCCGTAGTCGTCCAGAACCGGATCACAGCATTCTGGTTCCGCGGGAAGGAGCTGGCGCTGGCGTTTGGCCTGACCCTGGCATTCTCTCGCCTGGGCTCCGTCCTCAACTTTTTCCTCACCCAGAGGTTTGAGGCAGAGCATGGTATGGAGTGGACGCTGTGGGGAGGTAGGACAGGCCATATGACTACACTTGCTATTAGAAGACAGAAATGTCCTGGTTATTAAAGATTCCATCTTAGATTCCAGTTAACAAAATGATGTATTAAACCTCCTGTTTTGGCCTGGATGTGTACTAATCTGTTTATAATTTCATCAACACTAAGTAAAGTCTCTGTCCAAGTTTAAATTGGGAGATTTTAATGACATGGAGCACATAATGTGACAGAGCACATATAGATGACATTGTAAACATTTTTGTCACGTTTTCTTCAGCTCAATACTGCCAAATTTACAACCAGTGGCAAAAAATGCAGACTGCGTCTTTAAGTAAAATGGCAAAGACACAATTGTAAAATATGATACAAGTCATTCTTAAGTATGAATTGAAACAGACACCACAAGCCAGATAAATGTAGCTGGTGGTTATCAATGTTGTTGAAATATGAAGAGGTGTAGGAAGGAGAGTATTCTGGGTGGGTGTTTGGACAAGTTCTTGAATTGTTATTGTCAGCCTGTGTGTTTAATAACATATTTTAAAATAAATATAAACACCATTACCAGATAATTTTGTAGTAAATACTTGTCAAACAGAAATAATTATGCAATACACAAATACGTAAATATTAGTAAGGATAAAGCAAATGAAAGGTTCTACCAATGGAGGTATTAAATACACTTATAAATAAGTAAGAAACAAGGCCACAAGAGGCTTTGAATGAATCAGTGCTGAGTGATGTGCGTGTCTCTGTGTCTGTGTGTCTGCGTGTGCGTGCACAGGTACCCTTCTGTGTGTGATGGGCTTTCTGTCCGCCATCACGGTCAGTGCACTGGACAAGATGGGCATGAAGCAGCTGGGACTGGACGGGGCCATTCAGGAAGAGTCACGCAAAGTGGTGAGTTGAACGGGCTTGGGTGGTGTTCATTACTCCACAAAGAATTATAACTGACTGAAACTGTAATTGTTGTAAACCTGTCCAGTAAGTAGTCCACATTTGAATTTGTTAGTAGCATATCATTTGAGTGACTTCCAGTGTGAGCCCTAATTAATACGTGTACCCT
>JACXGM010012966.1:12557-23599 GCA_016801145.1 Umbra pygmaea
GTGTGTGTGTGTGTGTGTGTGTGTGTGTGTGTGTGTGTGTAGAGAATTCAGGATGTGAAGCTGCTCTCTCTCAGATACTGGCTGCTGGTTCTCACCATCATGTTCTTCTACAATGGCATCTTTCCTTTTATAGCTGATGCCAGGTATGGCTTTAGATTAGGGCTGTAACGATATGCGCATTGCGATCCAATAGGCACTCCAGCGCCCGTTCGCCTGGCAACAGTGTATAATGCCTGCAACACGAACTCGGATATTTCCTTTCAAACTAATAGCGCTAGTTTAAATTCATTGCAATAAACATTGTGAATTCATTGTAAAGCTGGTGAATTGTAACCAAATTCAATTGTATTGTGTGTAAAGAAATAATAAGAGTATGTGACAGCATTAGCAAATAAGTTGTACACATTAATTGAATACATTTTAAGTGTCTCGTAAAAAAACACAAGTACATTTGGAAATCAGTCACTAGAGTCTGTTGTTACCCAAAATAGACTCATTGTAGCAACATGAACATGGACCCACTACCTATCTATGAAATGAACAAACAATTATTATTATAATGAATGAGTAGCGCTATCATTTTGAAATGACATATCCAAGTTCGTGTTGCGGGCATTATATACTGTTGCCAGAGGAACGGGCTCTGGAGTGCATATTGAATCGCGATGCGCATATCGTTACAGCCCTGCTTTACATACACAAGTTTTACAGCGACACAAAACCACACTCACACGCAAACTCATTCCACATTACCTCAGTCAGAAAACAGTAACTTTCCTAAAACACAAAACATTTTCTCTACTCCCAATTCCCACTAACCCTGATTTGTCAGCAGCTCCGCAACTCCTTAGATGGATGCGGGATGGCGAGGGGTGAGATCATGGTTCATCCAACCACATGTCGCAGACTCCGATTCTTTTTACACTGCTCATCCGACATGGAGGCCTTTAGTCAGGTCATGTACGGGATTATTACGCTCATCAAGTATACTTCCGCAATTTAATTTACAGGCAGACTATCTGCACACAGAGTCGCTGTAGAGCGACGTGGCAAGGTAGACGATTCAGCTTATTTAACCCAAATCCGTAGTCAGGCTTGAACCACTGACTATCATGACGTAGCTTATCCTGCAATGCAGCGACTTAGCCCACTACTCCTCGCCGTTCCCCTCCCAAAATGCCTTGTTGAAAAGTTCTGGATTTCCATCTTCAGAACGTTGTCATTTTGGAGAAAGTAAACAGCATCTGCTACCTTAACTCAAAAGCACGGTTGATTTTCTTGTCTCCCTTTCTAGTAAGTTCATCCAAGACAAGTACAGTGACTACACTCAGGCTGAAGCAGCTTACATAGCAGGGGCAGTATACGACTGCTCCTTGGTCCTGTCTGCCTTTGTGGGAATTCTTATCGTAAGTCACCATTACAGCATGCTGCACAACACTTGACCCCAATCAGTGGTAAGCTCATTTAAAAAGCCTGCTTTGTGGTATCTGAGGTAGAAACTTATCGGTCTACAGCTAATTCTAATGTATTTTCATAATAACTATATTAAGAGGTTTAATTATCAGTGTTGGTTAAAGTTACTTTTCCAGTAAATTTACAGTTACATGTTGAGATCACAAGTTTTGTGAAGTCCCTAATTAAGACAAAATGATCAGGTAAATGGAGTTCATATCTTAAAAATTACCTATAAAACAAATCTTAAGAGTAAAGAAAATATCAATCCTACCAGTAAGATATGAACTCCATTTTCCTGATCTTTTTGTTATAATTAGGGACTTCCCAAAACTTGTGAACTCAACAAGTAACTGAAAAGTAACTGGAAAAGTAACTTTAACAAACACTGGTAATTATACAATATGTTGTTGTCCGAGAGTAAAGTAAGCCTTTTCGTAAAGCCCTGATTCTTACAGCAGTGTCTGTTGTTTCTGACAGTTGAGTGTCTGTGTTGCAGGACTACGTGGGCCTGCGTGGAATCTTGGCGGTGGCCTGTGCGGTCTTTACCCTGCCTGTATTTGGCCTCCTGGCCTTCACTTACGTCCCCCCGCTTGTTTCCACCATCTGGCTGGGGGTCACCTACTCGTTTGCAGCTGTGAGTATCCCGTTTAAAGAGCTACATGGAATAATTAAATGTACTTCACATTATCTGTATGGGACAGTTTCATAGACACAAATGAAGTCTAGTCTTGGACAGAAAAATGACTCAATAGCGATTTAGTGTTTTTAGTCCAAGACTAGGCTTAATATCTTTCAATGAAAATGGCCCTAAGAGTCTTGTAATTAACTTACAATTCACTGTATGTTTTCAATTAGGCAGATTGGAGATATATTTGTATTGAGACATCAAATGCTTTTCTTATGTCAAGTCATTTTATATCATTTTTAATTTATATTTCTTTCAGGCAAGCATGTGGCCCTCTATTCCCCTGGTGGTCCCTCAGGCAACTCTGGGGACAGCTATGGGTCTTGCCACCTCAGTACAGATGATAGGAATTGGTGTATCCAACCTTGTCGTGGGCCAGATCTTGGGAACTAAGTCAAGGTAAAGTAAGCTGCCAATAACTGATGTGAGTTATTACAAAAAATAAAAGCGTGCTGATTTTGTCCTGTTCCTGTGGAACTAGAATGGTAGTGTTGGCTGGCAATGCAATGCAATGCAATGTAATGAATGCCAGTCCATGTGGTAGGATTACCAATTGTAAACTGGGTAGTTGCATTCAATACCCGGTCTGCCTTTGCTTCTGTTTTACATTTTACATTTTAATAATTTAGCAGACGCACCTATCCAGAGCGACTTACACTGAGTGCATACATTTAGAAGAAACTAGGTGAAACAACCACAAGTTATTAGTAAGAGCACTCAACATAAACAGTAAATTGTTAACAGTGCAAGAGGAAGGTTTTCAGATGTTTCCTGAAGATGGGTAGAGACTCTGCCAGGTTTCTTAACGTGGTCTGATGACTGTTAACTGTGTGTTTTCTACAGTGACGCCAAGATCCCACTTTGGCGTTGGCAGCAGATGATGATCTTCATGCTGGCCAACACTATCGCTTGCATCGTCACATCTGTGATGCTGAATGTGGTGGACCATCGGCAGGTCAGAGTCACTTCCTGTATCCCTCCTCCATTTCCTGTTGTTAACTGCTCTGATACAGCTGCTCAGGGGTGGTCACTGTAGTCAGACAAACTGAAAAGAATTGGGAAATTATGCTTTCATGTCAACTATACTATTAGATGCTAGTGTTTTCTATGTATGTCACCTTTAGGCACTGCTCAATTGTACCATTTTTCTAAATTTCTATTGTGTAACCCCAGTAAATCTTCCATTGTCTTGTGTTCTTAGGGTGGGATGCTGAATAAGATGAGCAAGAGGTCTGGTACTCTCTCCCCTAACACACCCTCAGACAGACAACCTCTGGTGGAGGGAGAAGAGGGGCAGAACGAGGAGGATGGGTCTAATCGGTCCCCCTCTGCCATCAATTCCTAATCACCTCACTCTTAGAAAAGTCTGCCTCTCAACAGAGATATTTACACACATGGTTTTCATTTTTTTGTTTGATTTGCCTTGCAAAGGTTTTTGCCCCCATCTGATATTCAACATGTGTTTTTACAACTTAATGATCCATATGTCACAAAATGAAATATATCACATAAGGGATCATGAGTGAAAAAACACTTATGTTTGATGTGAATATTTGTGGGTTTGAACTGCTTGTTTCAGGTTTTGCCACAACTCCTTACTGGGGTTTACAGCACCTCTCTACTTACAGTAGCGTATTTGAAAACATTGTACCAAAAGCATCTTGGTGCTTTTTGGCATTTTTGAGACAAACATTAATGTTCTTTAAGTACAGGGTAAAGATCAGTTTAAATATCTCCATTGGTAGCTTTTTTAAAGGTTTTTAAACAGTATTTGTCAAAAGTTTTCACAGTTCAGTATGAAGTAAATGGGGATTTCCCCCTTAATGGTTTCTAATTTGCCCATTATCGTACTTCTCAGGCATATGTAAAGCAATGCCCAAGTATAAGGCTGATGTTACTAATTGAGTACCACTAACAAAAAGGGAACATGCATTACAGTACTGAATAGCATCTGAAAAGCACTTTACACTACAAACCATCAGAAACTTAACAGTTTTTGATTTTTTTGTTTAACCTTGTTAAATGGCTCACCTACTCTTTTGACCACTTTTAATAACATGTTTAAGAACAGTTTTTTTTCCCAAGTGTGTGTTTGGTAATATGGCAATAATGGTTTGAATACAGAATGACTATTTGAAAACTACTAGTTACTTTTGTAAGGTAGTGGTTGTAGCTATACAGTTTTTGTTGTAACCTTCAGTTGAACAACATTTTTTTAAAGTTGATTATGTGTAGAGTTCCTGTGGCAATTATTGTCTTTATGATAAATCCTCATGTAAATATGTTTAAAGCTGCTTTTACTACAGACATCAGCTCTTGACTTTGCATGCAGGGATTGCATGTTGTGATTTCAAAGTACAATAAGGGAATAGGAATGTTTGTAATATTTTTATACACTGCCAAAACAACAGAAATAAACAGGTGTTGTCTCGGATGTCCTAGCATTTAAGTGGAATGGATTTAATGATGTCATGGGGGAATGCATTTCAGGAGACCAAAATCATTTTTAAACTCAGCAATTTAATAATCAATTTAGAGAGTACAGTATATATTATCTTTATGACTAATTGCATCAAATGTTGGCCAGGGAGGTCTACAAGCAGAGAAAGTTTAAGGAATAATAACGGCAGGTCTGCATCTGGACATGTGTGAACTTACTGCATGATGTCATGTAATTTTTGTAGCTGCTACATTTTGAAAGCAATCAATATGAGGTCAAGAATAGATTTTCACTTTTTATTTGAGAGTGATGGGGAAATTTTATTTTCACAATGTAGAAATTATGACAAAGTTTTTAATATAATGTCCAAATTAGGTGCTTATGTTTAGTATTTGGTCACATATACCTTCCATGATTTGTTTGCCTGGGTCTTGTATGCAAAAGTAGGCAGTATGTTTTAAAAATACTTATTTAGAGTACTTTTAGAAAAAAAATTATAATATTGAATTGTATTGGCTTGAACTACAGTCCCATGTATTCATACTACGTTATATTCCACTTAACATTCCTCATAGAAATGTGTGCTAAATATACAGTTGTGTTATTGTGTTAAACAACAAAAATATTAATGTTAATGAATGTCAAATTAATATTGTACTGATAACGGTAATTCATATCCTTGTATTTAAAATAAGATACAATAGTGCACAAATATGTTTATTTTGATCATTAGTCTTTAGGATATTTATGTAAAGGTGTTTAATAATTATAGCTTAATTGTATTTGTATTTAATTGCGCAGATGAAACTCGATGGATCAGAAGTCTTGCAAAACTCTCAACTATGAAATGATACAGAGAAGTTATATTTTACCATTTGCACAAATGTTTTTTACATAATTGAATGTAATTTCTTTCTTAATTGTTATGTTATGTACTTGGTAGATGTTGATGGCTGCGCTGAACAGACACATGGGGACTAGTAGATTTAGATGAGCTGATCATGTGGATGAGTAAAATGCACATTTTATGTCTATAGTGCTGTCACTGTGTCTGAATAACACCACTAACAACATCTTTGCTAACCAACAAATACATTTTTCAATAAATATCAATTCCATGTAGGGGAGACCAGGTAAAGTTGTAAAATGTGATGGTTATAATACCTGAAATTCCTCCTATCAGAAACACTCCAATCAGTTTACACTCACTCCTCACATGCTCAGTTAGATTGTCTTCTTGCTTACAAAGAAAGAGACACATTTAAAATTCCCAGTTAAAGTTACAAACAAATGTGATTTTTAGGTCAAAATGTAACTTTCAACCAGATGTGTTTTTTGGATACTGTCCTGAGATCAGATGTCTAGGAATCCAGACATGTAGCCTATTATTAGAATCCCTGTTTGTAAACAAAACATTTAAATTACTAGCATCTGTCAAGCTAACAGTCAGGCTAGTTCACTTGAGGTTGAGAACATGGCTGGTGATACTGGGACGATTGTAACATGTTGTTACAACTGTCCCTGAACATTTATATATTTTAAAAACGTTAAGGCCCACATACACTAGATCAGTTGCATGCTAATAGTCAGTAGAGACATGTGTTTGCTTACAGATAAATATAAGAAAGAGGAAAACAGAGGGGTTTCACTTCCTTTGCTGTAGGGGGCTTCAGATGACGTGAAACATGGCAAATCAGTCAGTGGAGTGGAAAAATTGTATGGCATTTGCCGTATGAACCTGTACTGGTTTCACAAGAAGGGGCAGAGGCTGGAGTGCTAGGGATCACACGTACCACAGCTGTCAATGTGGACTACTGAGCCCCTCACCTCTTTCTCATTGAGAATGTTGTCCTCAAACTCATCCATTTTGATTTCATGTTTAAACTTTTTTGAAGATGTTTTTTCATTAAATACTTTTATTGCATCATAATTTGACGGCTTCCCATATTTTTTGTCATGTAGTGTGAAAAAGTAATTATTATAAAAATAAAAAAAATGTCACAATAACATAAATGATAAATAATATTTTTCATTTTGAGTTTTTAATTGATTAATTATATATATTGTAGACATGTTTACAACCCTCCCTGGCATATGTATTACAACTTTCCCTGTACACTGGGATGGTCCTGCACACTGAAATGGTCCTTTACACCGGGATGGTTGTAACAGTAGAGTGACTGTATTTAAATAGATTTTGCAACCTGTACAAATTTAATAAAACCCATTAAATAAATTGTTTCAATAGTTGATACATTGAAGTTTATAATATAGCAACTTGGCTATTCCAGTGTGTTTTGTTTATTCGCAAAACGTGTAACAACTGTCCCTGATCTCCCCGACTCAAGCTCACTTTTACTGCAATGCATTCGCAGTTTTTTAATACCGCTGGAGGGCGCTATGTCTACTCATAACTACATGCCATGTAAATTCTGATTCAAATTAGAATACAGAGCCTGCATTCAGTTAATTTCCATGTAAGAAAATATATACCTACTATATAAGGGATAGTGTGCAATGTCTCATTGAAATGTCCCTCTTACATCGCATTGTTTACAACTTCTATGGATACTGAAGTCAAAGACCTTGAGCTGCCCACCTAACATTATTCTGTTGTTCCATAAACTTGGCATGGGTTACTAGCATTTTCTATTGGACACACATCAATTGTAGTCTTAGTCGTGGGCGTGTTTCATTTACTCATAGGTTCGTATTGCTGACAGTCAACAGCGCATTCGTTTCCCGCACCTCCTCTTCTCTCCGCTGATTGGCTCTCCCTGGCTTTGCTCGGGACTCGGAGTGCGTTTGCGTTTGCAGTTTTTTAGCTCGAGCTACGGTCTTATGTGTGTTGCCAACAGACAACTGACCAAAATGCGATGGACATGGCTACAAATGGCAATTCCTGACGAAAGTATGTCCATGCTGATAATGGAAAATCAATTTGAAAGGAATAACCAACGTTAAGAACCTGGACATATCTGCAATGCATTCCGCTGTATAGGCGACTTATTTGAGAAATAGAAGAAACTGCAACTCCAGTCGTGGTGTTTCTATGGAGGCTCAGGGGACCAATGCAATGAGAGAGGACAGGCGAAATGTCACCTGTGTAACGTTGTGGTGCACTTTGTATTGAGGTCCTGACCAACACAAAAGTGTGGACTACAACCGCCTGGATTCAAACATTCTGCTTTTTCAACTTAAACTGACTTGTTTATGAGCAAAAAGTTCCTAAGACTGTAACAGTAGTTAAGCTTGGATGTACCTCGAGAGCAATAGGATGTTAAGATCATTGATGTTACCCAGCACTTTATCTGTTTAATAATAATAATAATTGGTCGACTATAACCTATTAATGTGGATGTTGCTGTTATTTTCATCTAGCCTTTTTTTTTGTATATTCCTAACGTAAACATAGGCGTTCAGAAATAGATTCCCTAATGAAGTTATTGGAATTGAAAATGACCTCTTATCGTGTTGTGCAATTTGGAATGAGTAACTTTGTATCATAGCTGCACACACCTTGGACCAGCGCCTAGAGTTCCAACACTGACTGCAACCCACTCTACACAGGGGAAGACTTGCGCAGTTTGAAACAGGAATTGATTGAGGTCTTTACCGTATCATTTGCACCCGTTTGAACTCATCTGAGTTTTTCAACCATGTCCTCGAAAGACAATTCCTGTCGGAAATTTCAAGCCAACATTTTCAACAAAAGTAAATGCCAAAATTGCTTTAAACCCAGAGAATCTCATTTATTGAGTGACGAAGATTTAAATCAGGTAAGCAAGTGTTGCCATATGTTTAACAGGCATGTGGCGATGGTATTGTTGCGGACAAACTGTGTGTGTGTGTGTGTGTGTGTGTGTGTGTGTGCGTGCGTGCGTGTGTGTGTGTGTGTGTGTGGGGGGGGGTCTGCTGTCCTGTATGAAAGGCAAACTCGCAGCATCGTTTTTACTTTTAATAATTTAGAAAGTTCTACTTGCCCCTACCCGGAACTGTACAGTGAAATATTTTGTATATTTGTATGTATAGATGTATAGTTCTACATTATGTAACTGTTTATTTTTGTGCGTTGTTTCTTCCATTAGTGAATGAGAGCAGACTTTTTTGAAAATGACTTACCCGAAATATTTTTATCCTTTAAATAAAATAAATGCAATTGTCATACTACTAAGGTTTAGGTTAAATTGATGTAAATTGTCCCCAGTGTGTGGATGTAAATTGTCCCCAGTGTGTGCCAGATATTTATGTAACACATAACATATTTAGCAAATTAGATTCTAATATCATATGCAATTATTCTATTTTATTTTGATTAACTGTATGAGGTAATATGCAATTGTATGATATATATGTATGCTCACGAGAACCACTTTTTAAAAACTACTGGATTAAATTTTCGAGTCTAGAGTGCATCTTCATCTTCCCAACATGATATAACACACTGCTAAAAACTCACCGCAAACTATTTTTAAAGAATTGAATGAGGATATAGGTGCAGGAGAATTTGTTTAAGCTATACAAACACACTGCGGTTAAATGGAATGTGTATTGCTTGAAACTCAATTCAATATGACTCATACAGAAGTGAGTGTTGAATCATATATTGCTTTGCACATTTTGCATTTGGCTCTCCTTTGACATGAGAACCCTAGCTAAGGATGTCCAATGTAAAAAACAGGGTTGTTGCATGGTGAGAATCTAGTGCCACATCTAAACATCCAGACGTCCTGGAAGCCATATATTTCGATTAGAATAATACAGGTATATCTGCAGTGACACATTGGGTTCAAGAGGCTGGTGTTCCTGACTCAAGACAAAGCTTGATTTTAGGACACATCTTTGTCTTTTGACTGGAGATATAAAATCACCTGAACACAAATATTTACTCATGCCATGATATTCAATACAGGCTGTCCTCCATGCATGGATAAAAATAGCTCTCTAGGTGACTATCTCACCTAGTGTAGCTCTCTGGCTGAATATTTCACATAGTGTAATTCCTGACCCAAAAGGCTAACAAAGTTGTTCTCTGTGGGCCACCATCAAAGGAGGGTTATCATTGTGCTGCTAACTGGCAGACTTTTGTCTTATTAGCAAGGCAGCTGGCCTCTGTTCATCAAGAAAGGACTAGCGCACCCTGCAGAAGGAAGTACTTTCTCTGTTCATCAAGAAAGGACTAGCGCACCCTGCAGAAGGAAGTACTTTCTCTGTTCATCAAGAAAGGACTAGCGCACCCTGCAGAAGGAAGTACTGTCTCTGTGAATCTCATTCTCAACATATTTCCAGCAAGCGCTTTTGTCATTCCTTTAGTATTTGCCCTCCCCCTCTCAGTTACCCAATCCAGCTCACATTCTCTCAGTGCGGTATTACATCGTCATTACGATTGAAGGGAATGGGGGTGGGGGGTGAGATGAACCACACAAATAACTGGTTTATACCATCGAAGGGTATTAGCTGACCTAGATTCGTCTCATCCATCCCATCTCAGGAGGATTCGGCGTAGGACCCCTGATCAGTGTGAGGAGAGATGGCTCCACCCCATTTTTACATTACCTAGACCCCACCGTGCTTAATATGGCCAGCCATCCGCTTAATCTGAATAATCAGACATTAATCCAGAAGTGCCACATGGATTCCCTTGCGTTTTATCAGTGTTTAGGCATGTGGACCTTAAGAGGATGTGTGAACTTACTGAGATGATGGCAGTGCAGTTGACTTTAATGTCCCTTTTCAAGCTTGACTGGTTCTTTAGTTAAAACCAGCGAGACAGACAACAAAATTGTAATCAAAGATAAAGTAGGTTTAGATTACATAGATTGCAAATTAACTGTAGCATGGTGAAGGCTTCACCTTAATGTCATTATGTCAGTGGGACATTTGGACCTTCCAGGGTAACGGTCAGTGCTGTTCCTGTTCTTTCTCTTGCGACATGATGGATTTATCGAGTTATACTGAGCACTCGCATAAGCCAATTTGTTTGTTTAGGTATTTAGGTGTAGATAAGTACTAGTCTGTCTAAACATTCTCAGCAACACCCCAGCAATGGCTATACATCCTTTGAGACCAGTCAAATCCCTTCAGATCAAGTTGAAGCTCAAAAAGTTTTAGTAGTGTTGCTTGATGTGGTTGCATATAGCCTGTTGTTGTTGCATATAGCCTGTTGTTGTTGCGTATAGCCTGGTGTGGTTGTGTATAATGTAACCTGGTGTGGTTGTGTATAATGTAGCCTGGTGTGGTTGTGTATAATGTAGCCGGGTGTGGTTGCGTATAGCCTGGTGTGGTTGCGTATAGCCTGGTGTGGTTGCGTATAGCCTGGTGTGGTTGCGTATAGCCTGGTGTGGTTGCGTATAGCCCGGTGTGGTTGCGTGTAGCCCGGTGTGGTTGCGTATAATGTAGCCCGGTGTGGTTGCGTATAATGTAGCCCGGTGTGGTTGCGTATAATGTAGCCCGGTGTGGTTG
>JACXGM010012967.1:0-23498 GCA_016801145.1 Umbra pygmaea
CACACACACACACACACACACACACACACACACACACACACACACACACACACACACACACACACACACACACACACACACACACACACACACACACACACACACGAGTAGTAAATACACATGCGCACACCATATGCCTGTACACACAACCGTCCCCACACACATATGCACAGAAACACATGTGTTGTGTAACTTGTCAGCAGGCGTTAAGGTCAAAAAGCGGTTATGACATCTAGACAAACACTGTTAAGATCATGCCACAACCACAGAGGCAGAGTGTACCAGGGGTCCATTTAGAGCTGTTGGACACTATCAGATAGCACATGAATAAATTAATCAACTAATGAATGGACACACAACAGGACGCAACTTCCAGAGTGCTAAGACTGACAGCAGGATCTCTCTCAGAGGGCTGAACGAATTGCTCTGAACCAAGTCTCTCTGTAAATACCCCTGAGTAGACTGACTTTAGAGGTTTTATATTCTCTTTTGAAGGATTAAAAGATTAACATGCAAACCTACCAGCTACACAACATACATGTCAGATCCAGTTCAACATGTCCATGTAAAGACAATATCAGGTTGGGAGCATACTACCATCAACTGTTTCATGCAATATCACACAAATCATTCGTTTCCTACAGCCAACCGTGTTCCTAACACCTTTTTCGTAGATAGAATTACACTGTTTAAATATATTAACGTGAAACAATTCTAACTAAAGTAACTGTTTTAAATGACTCATTAAAAGGACTCTCGTACAGGCTGGCTGTTCAAACACATGGGTGTACACGTGAAAACAAACTCATGAGCTCACAAATTCCACTACCATAGAAACGAAGCCCCGGCCTAAACTAGCTTCACCCTCAGTGACCCCGTCATCTAAATCCACCCTTCTGTCGTCGCTCGTTCCCTCTCTCTACCTCTCTCACTCACTCACCGGGGTTCCTGTCCTCCTTGTCGGACCTCATGTCCTCCTCCACCGCGCAGGCTCCGCTGGGTTCCACGGTCAGTGCTGGTGTGTGTTCTCATAGCAGACAAACCCAACTTAGACAGATAGCATTTAGAAACACACTGTACTGTCAGCCGTTCCCAGCCCTGGATACTGGCTCCGCCCAGTCAGGTTACTAGGAAGTTTTCCCGTGGGTGTGCCAGCGAGCCCATTCTCTTGTGCATTATATGTTTTCAGTCCCTCTCCCTCTCTCTCTCACATTCTTTTTCTTTCTCTCGGCCTCTCTCTCTCTCTTAGCTCCTCCTATTCTCTACACCTGTTCTGATACGGCCAGAGGCAGTTTCCATTGCAAAACTCACCGGGCCCACCTCTTCTAACTCTTCAGAGCTGATGCAGGGAGGGGAGGATGTGTGCTGACATTATCATTAGGCCTCTCCCTCTCTCTAATAGTGATGGGGGAGGGGCACAGGGCGTACCTGAGGCCTCAGGTAGGTGGGGGGGGGCAGGTGAGTCACTGCTGTAGAACTCGGACTCCACCTGATGGCGGAGAGCTGAATGTCACAGTGACCTGCTGCTCTCTCTGTTTTCACAGGACATACTGTACTGAACCGGCCAGCTCACCCACTGCATGGACAACAATTCCCCCAAAGACACGCTGGCTCTATGGGCTGTCAGATCAGCTTGCTCACTTGTTTATTTAGCCCACACAGATGGGAAATTTTATCCAGTTCTAAACAAACTAGGCCCTGGAGTGTTTCCCAGTAATGTGTCCTCTACTGGTCATGAATTAAAACGTTGGGACCTCGATATTTACAGTCAAGATGTTTCCATGGTTGTAAATGAAGGTAAACAGAAACAGTTGCACCCACAACACTGGGATTGTTAGCAGGTCAGGAATGTTTTCATGTTTTCTTCCAGACCCAGGGCTCATGGACTGGCTGTCGAATGCAGAGTTGGACCAGGGCTAAATGAGTGTGGACACAATTGCAAAGCTAATAGTGTTAGGACTGATCCTGGTACACTGCCAACATGTCCAATTGTGTCTTTAGCCTGGGGCTCTGAGAAAGAGACCGAGATAGCAGGTGAAGCCAAGTTTCAGAGAAGAATACTTTGTGTTAAATTGGGAAACACTAGGGGGTATTACTCTTTTCAAGGCTAAATCTAGTATAAGATCTTGTACAGCCTATTTCAAATACTGTAACATCTTAGCTTAAATTGAATTGCCATTTTAGGACAACTACACAAACAGAATTGTTTTTGTTTAAGACTTAATATTTCAGGATACAAATTGTCTGTTTGTGTTAACTGGAAGTATCGAGATTAAAACTGCAAACATGAACCATCTTGTCATTCAGAATTTCTTTTCCAAATGTCTTCTGATTTTGTCGCAGAATTCTATTCCTTGGTTGTGTGTGCCAAGTCAGTAATGAACAGTGATGTGTAAAACATGGAACACGTGTGCAGTGCACAAGTGTGTGTGGGAAGAGAGCGGGTCACGCTGTTGTAGGAACGAGGACAAAAATGTTGTCTATTTTTTCGAAAAAGGAGGCTCCATTTTTGGCCCCAAAACCTGTCACACATTTAGTCCAGATGCTTGTCAACTGATGCAATCGATCTGTCAATCACTGACTGACTGCCTGACTGACTGCTCAAGAATCACAGCCATGTGTCGTTCATTCACGTGACGCCCATCTGTGGTTCTGAGGGTTACGAGAGTTGACTTCCTATCTAGAGCCCATTGTCTCTTTCTCCTCCCTCGCTCTGTCCCGCTGCCCTTCGGCTTCACCAGTTGATCTGTCACTCTGGATTACCAGCTGACGGAGAGCCGGGAGAGACATACATTAAGGTATTAGCTGCCTGGAGACAGGAACGAGGGACGATGCAGGGAGCGAGTCACACAGGCACCACCTCCATCCATGGCCAGTGGAAAATGTCACCGGGCTAATGTAGTGGCCCCAGAGTGCACTTTGGCTGCTTCGAGGGGCTTTGTTTGATGAAAAGATAGAAATTACAATTCTGGAGGGCGCTTGTGTGGCTTTCTGGCAACGTGATGAAGAAAAATGTGCGCCATTATGTATTCGAAAATAAAATGCTCAGGAGACTTCCTTCCCCGACGAGCTTCAGATTATCAATACTCTTGATGATAGTGGCCACTATCATTACTGGCCAAGGACGGCAGAGATTTGTTTTTGTCTTTTCAAAAGATCTTTAGAATGAAAATTAGATACTATTTACTGGATGTAGTGATTAAAGCGAAAATAGGTACTGGCACAATACAACAATGAATATCATCAAGAGGACTCTTCTCTATTCAGCTGCTACAACAATACAACGTGAAGAGGTTCCATCTGTCCCGCTCGCTTGCTTTCAGCGCTACTATCAATGTTTCTCGCTAACTCCCATGAGGTATTGTGTCAGAGTCGGCCACACAATTGGGTGTACACAGTACAACAACAAGCTGATGATTCACACTCACTGCTGCATACTGTCTTCTCATCAAAGCCGTTTGCCCGAGTCTGAAGTCCAGACTTATCAGATTGTTGTCACGGCCAGGCAGGCACACAGCCAGGCAGTTAAGCAGGCAGCCATGACTCTTCAAATCCACCCCCCTGCCCACAACTGTGAGAACTCATCTGCCATGCCGACAACTCCTAGGACCAATCTCCACGCACACACTGCCTGTATTTCCAAGGCAAATCCATACCTGTGTCGAGGGATGAGTCGGGGGTGCCAAAGTCCATGAGGCTTGAGATCTCTGTCTGGTAACAGGTATCGCTTACCACCGACTTCTGCCTGAGATGAGCGGCAGGATCTGTCATGAACAAGCAAAGAGAACACCAGACTCAGAACACAGACCATCACCCATAGGGTGTACAACAGTATTATGTCGATGACCAATAGCATCAGGTCAGAATAAGGACACTGAGTCACACACCCAGGAGGCACTAACATGAGTCATCCAGGTGCTGACCGTGTGTCTGTGTGTGCGTTTATATAACTGGGACAGTGATGTCATAAACTTAGGCTAAATCTGAATAGTTTTTAGGGAGTTTTTTTTATTTCTTTAATGGTAGTGACAGTAGGAAGCAGAGGCTAGGGAGGCATGTAGGGGGAGAATGTAGGGGGAGACAGAGAGGAAGGGCACAGACAGGGGCCTAAGCTAGGGCGCAAACCCTTGTCACTGAGGGGCACATATAGCTTAGACTGCTAAACCAAACTCGGCCACTAAATCAGAACACTTTAACTACCGGGAAAATGATGTGGATCCATCCCCATTCTGGAAAATGCAATTTTTTTAGCATACAGTAAGTGTTAGGTTTAGGGCAAAAGTTACAATTCAGGATAGAATTTGGGTTTGGAATAGGCATTATAATAGGCGTTACAATAGGCGTTACAAATAGGAATAATGAATAGAGAATTAGGGCTAAGTTAACTGTAGTTTAAATGTTAAATTATTGATATTATGGTTAGGTTGAGGTTATTGTTACAGTAAGGTTTAAAGTTAGTGTTAGGAAAAGTAGGATTTTTACAATGAATTTTGTTGTCCCATTTTGATAGATTAGTTAAAGTAAGGTGACCAGATTTCTGAAATGAAATCCGGAGACATTTCCAGTTCAGCGGTCAATATATCATTAAAATATCTAAACAATTCTGGTTTTATGTATTTAGTCTAACAGGCACACTGTGATAGAACAACTATATTACAGAAACTCTACAGACAAGACAGAACTGTCCGATCTGAAATGCCATTCAGTGGTCCTGGCAGTTTGAGTAGAATAAGAGTGTAACTCTCCTCGGTTCACTTTTTTTACACCTTAAATTCTTCCTTCTCACTCTCTTCTCTGTCCTCTGACCGTTAATATTAACAAGAACACTATTAGATAAAATAATATGGTTAACAGATTCCCATTGTTTACCTCATTTTGGTGTATTATCTCAAAAACATATTGGAATAATTATCATACTGGCTCTAAAATCATATATTTACATTTCCTACATCTCCTTCACTATTATTTCTATCCATTCTTCCTTCTCTGCTTCCTCTCCACTCTCTAAACAGAAAATTATCCATTAAGATTTCACACTACTTATTATAACGCCAAATCATTAAGATTGTAATATACAAATATGCATGCAGGTTAGGTTCTCCAGTCAAATATTGATGCAGGTTAGGTTCTCCAGTCAGTGCCCCTGACGAATCTGGAGTTGGTCCCCGGGCGCTGTAAATGGCTGCCCACTGCTCCCTTGAGGGATGGGTTAAATGCAGAGAATGAATTTCGCTACATGTATGTGTATGTGACAAATAAAGTACCTTTACCTTTATTCTCATGATTAATTGTCCCTTAATTTAATATAATCATATTTTCAAAATAGCTCATCCATTGCATGTTTACATGTGAACTTTTTTAACTTCTCTACCATGATGGTGCTGTAGCTAGCTAACCTAGTTAGTCTTAGCTAACGTTAGCTATCATAACCTATTTTAAACCTTAACTTCAAATCATCTATTTATTTAATAATAGTAGCTACTGTAGTATCTCAAATGATCACCTCACTTGAAAAGACGTTTGTGGTGATGTTATAGATTAACTTGACATTTGCTAGCTTCTGGATGAGATTTTCACAGTGACAGTATATGAATGGACTAACAGACGCCATTCATTCCTATGGAGAGCAAGTGGAGTCAACTAGAAACACTTTTCGGGGGTAGCAGACTGTACTGCACAGCCTCAAGCTGAGCGTGACGACGTAGATGTGACGTGAGCAACGTCTCTGAAAGTTGTAATTCTAATTTTAGCCGTGCGAAGAGAGAAAATCTGAATCATTACAAATCTTGCCTCTTGCAGAGGAAGGAGAGCGTGAGTTGTCCATGAGCGTAGGAGCAGGAGAAACTTTTAGGAAGTATTCTAATTAACTATTTGGTCATTTTGACTGTATGCCTCCACGTCCCCCCGATTTCTTGCAAGCTTCTCCTGGCTAACAATAGTTAGCCATAAGGTGAGATACAAGATAATGGAGCTTTTTATACATTGTCCTGTTTCTTTAGAAATAAACAATGGACAAATAGAGTCTTTAAATGTTTCGGATATAAATTTAGTTATGTCAAAGTGACCCCTAAATTGAATGGAATGCTAATGTAAGGTGGTAGCCAGTTAGCATCAGAATCCACCCAGAGGTGCTTCAACTTCCGGGTCTAAGCCTTCCCCCTTGGTTTTTACAGCAGTTTTCTCAATCTAAACTAGCACGAGCAAGTGGTACAAAAGTGAATGGAGCTGCTAGCGAGCAGCTCCCTCTGTTGGCCAAAATAAGCAAAACTCCATTGAGACCGTAGGCTCTGCTGCCGAGAAGGGTCCAGCTGCGGCCTGTACCCGCTCACGCCACGCCCCCGCTCACACCACGCCCCTGCTCATGCCAAGCCCCTTGGCTAACCTTAGTAGCCATCTCCATGGTTGTCTAAATATACATCCATCGTTTAACACGATGGATGGATGTTCATGAGCACAGGTATAGTTTGTTCTCTTAATACATCCAATGGTATATGTGGCGAACTCATGAACTCGCCGTTTCATAGTCTAAAATATTCACTAACGTTAAACATTGTGCTTTCGTTGTTCCTTATCGTTTGTGCCACTCATAGGGAGAGTAGCAACACTGCCGAACTTTCTCTATTTATACACAATTAGTCTTAATGCAAGTCAACAATTCTTAATATTAGCTCTTCTGAGATCTCATGCCTTTGAGGCACGGTTCACATCAGGCGATGCTTCTTGTAAATAGCAAACTAAACATTTGGAAGGGCATGGCAGCTCTAACCAACACCTCCAATCACATCTCATAGATTGGAATCCAGGTTAGCTGACTTCATACTCCAATTAGCTTTTGGAGAAGATATTATTGTATGGGTTCACATAATTATTCTGCTTTGCAATTTTTTTATCATGCATTCAATTTAGACAAGAAAATACAATGATTGGTGCGTATTAGTTTTTCCAATGGACCAGATCAAATTTAATAAAATTATGCAGAAATGTAAGACTAGTGTTCACATATATTTTCTTGCCAATGTATAGCTGGGGATCTGATCTCACCACAAACATAGAAAACTTGAAACATTTGTTTTGGCAAATCATTACCAGGGAAAATGCCTTTTCTAGATCAAGTGTTGTATTAATGAAAAAAGTACAATAGCTCATAGGGGCGTCAGTGGCTCAATGGTTCATGTTGGTTGTCTAGCAACCGTAAGGTTGGTGGTTTGATCCCCGGTTCCACCTGACCAAGTGTTGAAGTGTCCATGAGCAAGACACCTAACCCCAGCTGCTCCTGACGAGCTGGTTGGCGCCTTGCATGGCTGACACCACTGTCGGTGTATGAGTGAGGGGGTGAATGTGAGGCACTGTAGAGCGCTTTTGTGGCCATTGGTCAGAAAAAAGTGCTATATAAATGCTCCCCATTTATAATGTAGGGTTACTTTAAGGTTTAAGTTCAACAATAGTCATTGGAGGTTAAAGATAGGCTATGGTTAGGGTTATGCTACTGTTATGGTTAGGTTAAGGGTTAGGTTTAGGACTATTTCTATGTCAGGGTTAGGCTTCATGTCCTCAAAGAACAGAAAAAACAAATGTGTGTATGTGTAGGCTGGGTTGAACAAGTTAAGGAACACAGCCATGAGATTCAAACAGGCTTGACATGACTGCTCACTTGACACAATTGTATGAAATAACCTATATTCCAGGCTCAATATTTGCCTTGTCCATGTGCTCATAAAGCTAGAGGCCATGGTAGAGGAGGCCTGAGCAGGCTTCAGCTTCTTTTTGCCAAGGTGCACATTACATAAATTGTGTGTGCACATCCATGTGTGAGAATAACATCCATGTGTGAGAATAATACTACGTATTACTGTATTACAGCAGTGAAACACAATTTATTTTTGTGATGGTCAAGCTAAGGATGGATGAACATTTACAATTTCATCATTTAGCAGACACACATATCCAGAGTGACTTACAACAAAGGGACATTCCTTTGGAGCAACTAGGGTGACACAACGACATTTGGCACAGTTGGGAATTGAACCTGCAACCGTCCAACTACAAGTCTGACTCCCTAACCACTGAGCCATCTGACACCCCTAAACATTTCAGCAGGATTAGAATTTGTTCATAGGCGTGCAAGAAAAACACAAAAAAGTGCTGGCAGTCTCAGATTAAGCTAGTCAGTCAGCATCATAGATAGACGTTCCGGTAAAGCTTGATAGCCAGTCCGAACACTGAATAATGCTTCTCAAGAGTATCTATGGAAGCTCTCAAAACTCACAACACCACGTTCTTGATCATATCTCAACACACTCTAACTGCCTCTTCTATGTGCCATTGTTTTCCTATATCCCCCTTTAAGCTATTATCACAGTAGTCCATCAAACAATATAAACGTAAAAAGATATGTATACACTCCATCGTAGTCAAGACCACAGGATGTAGCGAGCAAACACTAGATCTGCCAAAACCCCTAAAATGTATTTTCAAAATGCAACAGAAATATATACAATATTTACAAAGCTCCCTGCCTAGGCTGCCTCGTGGCACCATGGGTAATCAAGTGAGTGACACTGCTGAGAGGCTTTAAAAACAAACAGTTATGTTTGAAATTGACAGGCTCGTTATAGATGTGGATTAAAGGGGGGGTTGGGGATGTTTAGCAAGTGTCTCTTTATCTAAGTACAAAGACACACAGACAAAAACTTTATCCACAATTTCATCTACATTTGAAGAAGTTGATAAAAGGTCTCTGTGCCAAAATCCGGAACGGCAATATTTTAATGAACAAAAAAGATAATAGATTTTGTATTGTTCCATTATTTTTGGAGAAATTACCCTTTTTCAATTAAGTTTCAAATTTATTTTTCCCCCTTTCTCTCATGTACTTTCTCAGTTGTCCTGCTTCTAATATTTTAAAGGGGATCCACATCTAGATTCATAAATGTGTCTGTGCCTTAACAAGATGGTCTGTCAAGGGGCTGCGAAGTTAAGAGAGAGCTTACACAGTATAACCGGCTGTGTTAAATCAACACCCTAAGTGTTAAATTAACACTCTTCAGTGTGTATATAGGTCAATTTGGACCTATATAAACACTGAGAGTGTAAATTTAACACTGTCGTTTTTACTGTGTACACTACATCTAAAGGTTATACAGTCCTTCCCTGTCACACCAGACATACACACAAATAAGGCCTCTGTCCCAGTAAATACACTAACCTAAGATGATGAATTACACATTTTAGGACATACATTTCTGTCAAGTGAACACAACTTTGAACGATTTTTTTTAAGGGGTATTTTTTTAATTTATTGACAGGACAGGAGGAAGCAGAATCCAGGGACACAGGTAGGGGGAGACAGAGAAGAAGGGCACAGACAGTCGGCCAAGCCGGGGCTCGAATCCCCCATCACCAGGGTACGTGCGTGCTCCGTAGTCAGTAGTGTTTCACCATTGTTCGTGATTAGTCTGATGGAGTAGTTACACACAAGTGGGATTTTAGCGTTCTGTATAAGCTCCTCTTTGAACGACAGATATCTCAGAAAAGGTCAAGTTGTGACCACTCAGTTCAATGTATCCATGTATCACAAAATCTCAGATCTCACAATTGTGGTATGGAGGATGGAAAGCAATTCAAGTCATTTCAGCTTAGCCTATTTAAATATACACATGTGGAAATTAAAGATGAATTCTATTTTTGCTGTGACATAATTTTTTTTTAGTATTTGTTGTATTTCACAACATTTAATTTGCTGCTGCAACAAAATGGGTCTATAACATACTGACAACATTGATGTTTTATTCTGTGTTAAATGTTAGCTGATTTTCAGTACACAATCAGTATACATGTATGTGTCTACACCTCAATCAATCCATTGCTAGAACGTTCTATAAATAGTAATTGTTCTTAATGGGGACATGCATGCTTCATTGGCAAGCACCATTCATAGTTTCTTGACAAACACCATTTGTTGATGCTGTTGAAAATCCCAGTGTTATAACTACTAATAAAAACGGCCTTCACTGGCGAATTGAGTGGGGGGACTGCAGTCTAAGAGCCAGAAGCTTTTTAGCAGTAGTGCTGTCTGCCAATTCTAGTAGCTTTTGAGTGATTGAGAAATTCAGTGGGCTATCATCGTTGAGTAATACAGAGACGCAGGCGGAAATCCCCCCAATCCTAGAAAAAATAAGATTTGTCCCCTCCAATATATCACTGTATTCATAAATTTGCAATGTCAATAATATTAATAACATGTAATGAAAGCAATTGTGCTGATCATAGACACTTAAAAGCAAATTTTTCCAATGTTCCAAAAATATTGCAACCCCCGCTCTTTGCCTCACAATGGTTTGATCCACTGCCTCCCAGTCAATATATACTTCTGCGTCAATGTTACACCGTAGCTGGCTGCCTATGCCGTACCCTTTGCTCATGACGGCTGTAACCTCGACAGAGAACAGGTACAATGCGTGTGTTGGTTTCAACAGTCTGTCATTGGTGACTGACCTCCAGTAAATAGTTCAAACAAAGTATATGTTAAACATATCATTACTTCTACTACTGTACAATAAAACACATTTATATTACCATTATTTATATAACACCAGTCTTCGTTTTCACTGCATTCAACTCCAGGTCACTTTGTATGTTAGCTAGCGGTTAGCTGACCTTTGCTAGCGACGGTAACATCAACCAGAGTCAATGAGAGAGGCTAGCAAGGTGACAGAGTGTTTGTGTCTGTCTACCGTCAGAGCTGGAGACAGATGGCCAGGGACCAACTGCCTGACACAGGGAGTCTGAGGTAAGTTTGAGTGTTTGTTTGGCAACAATAAAGGTTTCATCTTTTTTAGACTTGTAAAATAAAGACATAATTGTACAATTCAATTAATTGTTATTGTTGGTTGTAAATACAAATATCGGCATACATACTGGACTGAAGGAGCAATGCTATAACTATTTCTAGTAATTGTATTGCAGTGATTTAAACATTTGAACAAGTTGGGATAACCCATCAGTTAACTACCTACTTATTATCCAGTAGTAGTAATTATGGTTCGTAAATATACATTTAACATATCACATAGATGTCAGATTTTCGCCCCTGTACAAAGACTCCAAAGAATGTAATATTTATGTGCAGAATTTTGTGTCTAAGCTCCAGACAACACATACCCCCTGGTGTTATGAGATTGAGCGCCGGCTCCCTAGCCTCTGGTTCGTACTGTCATTAAAATAATACAAATACTGTAAGAATAGATAAAAAAAATAATTGAATGTTTCCTATCAAACCCTTTAATGTAACTTTCTCCTACATGCCTGCACTTTTACATGGACAGCTTAACACTGTCAGAGGGGTGCAGCATAGCCATTTCACAACGTTGCCATGGCTGGCTTCTCTTTTCAGGCTCAAAGAACCTGAGTGTTTTGAGCTCTACTGGTGAAGGCTCATCTGTGGCCTTCCACTGCCAATCTACTGATAGTTCTCTTTTAATTAACGGATGTAATTTCCAGCTCCACAAAACAGAGGACAAAACCAGGTAACTGATTACACCCCTACTGCCCATCCTCCACCTGTAGACCCTCCGCTGCAGGAGAAGAAAAAACACGTTCACAGGGAAGAGGCTCCAATATCCATGTTGTGTCATCCAGTAATTTTCCAGAAAGGCCCTAAACTACAAAAAACAGAATGAGTTCACAAAAAATGGCTTGTGGTAGCTGATATTGATCTGCAGTTCTTCTCGTAAAATAAAATCATTAAAAACCTGTAGGTGTTCAGAGATAGTCCATTTCCCAGGCTGGTCACATACCCAGTGTGCAACAGCCTCGTGATAACTCTGGATATAGTGACATCAACAGGCTGTATTAAGGCTGTTACAAAGAGCTACTACCAAAGCCAGAGAGAGCTTCCAATTCTTTGATGAAAGGCTCCTTACTAATGAAAACACGTGTTGATCTAGAATACTATATTATATCTCCATAATGGCGGCACTACTAGCCAGCTTTTTTTTTAAATCTGCTAATTTAACTGGACCATCTGCAGTGCTTCACCTCCTCTTCTAGCAGGCACAGTCACTCACACTCATTTTATTCCCAGACACCAAATGTGGAGAACAGTCTGGAGGGCTAACACGTCCAACCTGCCTTTGTTAGCACGCGTATTGACTGTGGAGTCCCAGTCCATTGGCTTAATCTACCAACCAATCACCTTCAGCAGCACCGTCCCACCAATGCTTCCCATACAAGTCTTTCCATCTGAATTAGCATCGATCTCAAGGCCTAGATGTGTACACTGTGTAGTAGGTGAGGTAACAATCTGTCCACCCATGACAGGATGCATGCACAATCTGAGTAGGGGAACAACACCATGTACTCTACAGGTTAATCTGCAGGCTGGAACAACTTCACTTCAGGCCTTTTCACTATTCTGCCCCCATGTGCAGCCCCCTGTCTCTAGGTTTTTGTTTCTCTTGCTGCAAGCTGTTGTCATGGCACAGTTCTTCCTCCCTTGTGGTCTGTGTGCTGACCTTTCCCTGAGTCTTTAATGGACACTGGACAGCCACAGGCTCCATGGTGGCCAGCTGGTTGGCTGCCGTCCTCAGCTCGCAATAATGACGATGAAGATTAATTCACACGGAGGAGCTATTCTGCTGGCATTTTGTGTGTATATATAAACATATCAACTAATAAGTAAACACAAACTTGATAGAAATGACCCTGTTTACATATACAGACGTGTGAATGACTGCTTCTACCTGGGACAAACATGCTAACGTAGCTCTGTAGTGAACATCTGCAGGCTCATTACCTAAGCTAGAAAGCAGAGAGAAAACATTGTGGGAAGGAGTTGGTAATAGGGATAGCTACAGGCCACGTCTTTTCTAGCTGGTCAAACTCTGTAGCTGTGAGGGGCCAAAGGTTTTGTAACTAATGAGACAAACCCATGATGCAGCTGGCACTGAGAATGTAAGAAACCGCAAGAGTCCATGTATAGCAGGCAACTGACCGCACTGTCAACCAGAACAAAAACAAATGTCACTGGAGAGTCTCTCTCTCTCTCTCTCTCTCTCTCTCTCTCTCTCTCTCTCGTCATTGTCCTGTATGGAATAAGTCATTCTAATACGCATAATTATTCATTAGGCTTGTTTCCCAACAATACATTCATATCACAGGCCATTTATAATTAAAAAAAGTTTCATGCTAATTCTCAATGAAATTAATAAGTGATTCCTCAACAACCAGCAGGATATGCAGTCGTGACAGCTTAGCTAGAATAAACAGCCATGAGTTATTAATGACATTAGCCTGAGAGCACATGCCCGTGGTTAGACAACCCCTCAGGCAGAGCCGTCAGAGATCACCAGCAGGGCGGCGTTCAGAGCTCCGTTTGTGGTGTCACTCAATGTTCTGATGTCTACATAGAGCAGGCTGGCTGTCAAAATTGTGAACTTGTACTATACATATATATATATATATATACATAAACACACTACTGTGCACGAGAGTCTTAGGCACCCTAGATATTGTTTGACTCATATCCAGTTGTAATGATTCAGTTTTTGTGTTCTGCAATAGTCTGTCAGTAGAAAATAGTGATGTATGTATTACCAAAACTTACCATCCTGTAATAGACCGCATTTCAGATATATTGGCCAGTGCATGTTGACACAATGATAACAGGAAAAGCTATATTCTGGCACACACCCAAGTACTTAGTAGATAGAGGTGTCTGTCGAATATAAATAATCAACAAAAATAAAAATAGACCCACATTCCAGGTTTTTTACTCCAAATGACTATATTTTAAATTACCAACGTTTCGGCATCAAATTTGCCTTCTTCAGGGTTATGACACAATGATAAAAAAAAGGTATGCTAATGATCAATGACATCATGCACTGATAGATCCAACTTGATTCACTAAAAGGTGAAGGTGTGACACATGACATTTTTGTGTAGTTATTTTAGGTTATTTTACAGTATATTTACTATAAGTTTCATATTTAGGAACTTTCATTTCTATATTTTTGAAAGCATTTTCCTTTGATAACGTTGTTTTTACAGGTCCATAAGACTTTGCACAGTACTGTTGTCACAGATGTTGTTGTGTTGGAGAGGAATGGAGACCAAAGCAGGGAGGAGCATTCTTGATGTTTAATGAATATGAGAAGATTGAGGACAAACTGCCCTGGAACAACATCTATATATATATTAATACAAGTGCTCTAACGGGACACTGACACAAATATAATATACATAGGGTAAGCCTGGTTCTGACAATGACACATACATATTGTACGACACATAATGAGGTGAAGGCTCAATCAAATATGTACATGCTTATGATATACCAACAGCACAGCACAGGTCATACAATGTAAAAATTTCTCTCTCTTCTCCTCAATACTCACAATAATCCGCGCCGACCATCCAGAACGCTGGGACTAAATAGACATCTTGATTACTCATCACGCACAGGTGTGGGTATGTACCCCGTGCACCATTCATGTGTAATGAGTAACCAAGCACCTACCACTCTCCCAGCGCCCAGAGGTCGGCGCATACACAAAACACAAACACCATTTAAATAACAACAAAAAACATATGTATTTGTTTTTATTGCTATATTTCTAATTATGCTCTTGCTTTGGCAATGTAAACAACTGTTTCCCATGCCAATAAAGCCATTTAAATTGAAAAAGAAATTAATTGATAGAGAGAGAGAAGGGGAGAGAGAGTTTAGACTATAGAATATCCTCAATCTCTGTGCTTCCTGGGTGAACAGGAAGTGACCTTTTCCTAATCTTAGCACCACCCATTACATCAATTTACACCCTGCCAGCTGTCGTTTCAACGATCAACGTGTTTCCTTTGATATCAACAAATATCTTCCATGGCAGGCAGGATGAACTGATATCCATTTCCTTTTTTATTTCACACTTGACACTGTGGACAGCCACGCCGACTCAAACCAACAGAGAGAACAGAACGCAAGGTCATCTATTAAATCCTGTTTCTTAAAAACCCAACTACTAATGTTAGTTAGAAACTGATGAAGAAATATATCCAGCAGGCTGTGTGGATCATTTTGCATTCATGCAGATAGCTTCTCCTTGCCTCCACCTAGCTAACCCATAATTACCCTGACATTCGCTGTTCGTATATGGCAGCCACTCTAGTGTCAATCATCTCTGAGGAGAAGAGAACACAATTACCTGATGCTGCCATAGAATCACATCACAACGCCCTACGAATACCGCGGTGCTGTCTAAGAGCTCTTCAGGTTCATGCTCCTCAGTACGAACAGAGGGACATTCAGGTGACTGAGAGACACACAATGACATCAAGGACACAGCACTTAAAACATATCTTCCATTGACATGAATGGCTACATAATTGTCAGCCCATTACATTGGACTCAGTAGAGCGGTCCAGCTATGCATATTACTCATATATTACCAAGGTCATTATGTAACCGCAGGGAGGTAGCTCCTAACTAAGGCAGTTAAGATATGTTAGACATTACTTCGACTTGAGAATCTTAACTGTACCATCGTTTCATAAGGCAGGTTTTAATTCCCGGAATAAATGGAACATTTTCAGTGAAATAAAATGCTGCATGCTTATGTTTTTTCCCCTCGGGAGTAAAAAAAGCACTTTGTTCTAATTATTTTATTTGTTCTCTGTCACGCGTTAAAATTGACAAGGCACAATGCGAGTGCGTTTGAATTGCTATCTAAATGGATTTTCACAGTCATGTCAGAGCGAATAAATTAGCAAACTTGCTCTTGTTCTGTCTCTTTTGTATTTTTAACCTTGGAGATGAAGAACACAGGCAGCTGAAGCAGACACTACCCTTTCTCAGATCCAGGTTGTAAAATACTTGGCCGTTGTTGGTGGTAATAGGTATTTAAATGGAGAAAAGAATCCCTTTTGCCTCTCATACACAGCCCCCTGCGGTATTTTGTCTGGCAGACACAGAGACACGTGGAGCTCATCCAAATTCTAGCACACAGAATGCTGACAACAGGAAAAGGATGCCACTATTATTTTACTCAGAGATCCACAGCACAGCAGTTTGGTCCATTCACAGGTATCATCAGCAAGCCTCTGTTACAGATGGCATTGATGAATCGAAACAATCTCCCCTTTGATTGGAACTGCTGTGAAAACAGGGATTGTGAGCTTTAAAAATTAAAGTGAGGGGGGTTGTAAAACCAGAAGTAACCTGATAAAAGTCTGACTTCACAGAATTCGTGTCTGCTCCTCTCCCCCTTCTTAAAAACCTCCGGTCATGGTGTTTATACATCAGAAGAGGTGATTTCATGCTTGAGGTAATGGAGTACCAAGCTGTAGTGCGGCGTCATCTCATAACACGTTCTCAAAGTGACCCCGTTTAGAACGTCATATAGTGATTTCCCAAAGACAACATGTCATTATAGGAAGTGACTCTAGTTGGACAATATGCTCTTTACTTGAAGTGTGAGCTTTTTCCATTGACTTCTTTGAATTTTTGGATTGATTGAAAAGCTACTGTAACATCTCCATTTCGTAGGCATTCATCCGACATAAATCCAAAGTGCACTACAACAAGCGCCATTCCTTTCCATTCACATCTGCCTGAAGCGCAAAACATCCACTTTAGAAAATCTCTATTCATAATCGCATGCGACATATACAGCAAATCAATAGCATTAGGCCTGAAAGGTTGCTTCAAGGCTGCTGTGATCAACGGGCCCTAGATGCTGTCAGTGGTGTGTCTGGATGTGAAGACAGCCCTCGTCTCAGCCTCCATCTGCCCTGAAGAAACCTCCTCCCGTCCTTTACATCTAGCTAGGGGCAGAAACTCTCAGGGAAAGACATGGTGCCTTCCAGGAGCCTGTGGAGGAGCTCTCTGACACTCACCGCACTCTTCCTCATCTCTCTCCCCTCTCTCCTGCCTGTTTCCTCACCTCTCTCCCTCCTCTCTCTCTAATGAAGTCCGTTAATGAGAACCCACAAGGAAAGAGTTGTTGAAACGCACCGTGTGGAACCTGGTGTTAAGTGCCCACGCCTCGTCACTGTCTGACAGCGCAAAGCTGCTTCTAAAGTAGGTTTCTCAACTAGTTGGTCAGCACTGGTGTCATTTGAGTGCGTGTGTGCGTTAGGCAGATGGGGTGTATAGTATAGTGACAGTTTGATCTGATTCTGCTAAAGATTAGTAATCATTGTTGTCTTAGATTACTGTATCATTAAAAAGAAATCCATTTCGGAACTCATTCCACCACAATAATGGCTGATAATGCTCCTATTCTGAATGGGTTTTCTTAATAGCTAAATGGCAGTTCAGCCACCTCCCATCACGACGGTAACCGTTGCCATGGCGCACACAGGCTCAGAGGAAAAGAATAATAGACCACAAACGATAAAAACCTCCATGATTCATCCAGTGGCACGTAGTTCTCTCCGCTTGGTTGCTGTAGCCCCCTCTGTCCTAGCTTGTTAGTTCATGTCTTTGTTTATGTATGCTTAAGGGTCCTATTAAGTCTTCGATAAGCATTTCAATGGGAAACAAACTAAATTAATGTTCAGCAATTGTTATGAACTCACAGATTTTGAGCTCCAGGTTTCGAAATCTGTCACTGCAGTAGCAAGTGTGACAACCAGAGCCCATCGAAGCGCCAAGCTCGACAACACGACAAGGCGAATGTGTCTGGATGAAATATTAGGGTCAGCTGAGGTCCTTCCATCCAGGCCTGAACCCTGATAACCTGAGCTTCTGCATTGGCCTGCTGAGGCAGATCACGGGCTTCTGAGCTGCCAAACTGAGGAACAGGCTTTAGAGACACACATAGAGCAGAGTACAGGCTTAATGCCTGGGTAATCTGAAGCCAGGGCAGAAATCATTAAACCCCACTGATGGTTAGTAGCGTGCAGATCTAGGGAGCTTGCCTTTGAGCCATCCATTTCAGAAACAACTTCCCAATTAGCCGGGCTAATGGCCTGTCTGGAAACCCTCCTGGCATGGTCACTAATACCAATAACGAATGTAAGCACACTCTTCTTAACCCCATAATGTGCGGGTGGATTATCATCATGCACTGTCAATCACAGACTAGTTAATCCAATAAAGTGTTTTGATGAGGAGAATCCAGAGCCCCCGCTGTGGTAAGTTAGATGATCAAGTCAACCGCTGGCCTAGTGTACCAATCGTGTCCATCGTGGGTTGAGATTAAGAGGCCTTTGTCTTTTTCCTCCTGTCGGCATGGTTAACAATTTGATGATACAAAATGCAACCAGAACACGATGAAGCAGAGAACTGCAAGCTGTAATAGACAGAAGGAGCCTACAGGAGCCTTACATTGGATGTGTCTGCATTCCAACTAGGGACCCAGACAGAAAGGTCACCCGAAGCTTGACATTTTAATCGCCTTTCCTTTAGTGAGTCAGAACGTGAGCAGAGGCAGGGCCCAGAGTTAATAACACAACTCCAAAAACAGAAATGCAAATAAAAATGCAAATGAACACTTCTCTGGGTGAGAGTGAGTTGATCGTAACAGCATGTATGTTGATGTGTGTGGAGGAAGTAAACGAGCAGGAAGGTGCCATGTATTCCTAATGTGTAAGGTTAATCGACTGTCAGAAAAGTGGACAGTTGCATCCCTTGCCATCGTTCCTGGTGGGCTTTTCATCTCCAATAGTAACTGGCATCAGTTTTAACAACAAAAAAAAAGGTGACACTGATTGACGCAGAGGGAGAAGGCTCATGCATGCTCTAGCTCACCTGACGAGGCATCAAACAGGCAGAACATCAATACAGGACAAAGATCGAATCCTACCTCTCTGACATTCGACGGATGTGGCAGGTCTTGGAAACTATTAACGAGGAACCCAGGCATGCTGCCCAGCTGCCCAGCAACTTGAACCTGCCAGACAAGCCAAATGTCTTCTAACCTTGCTTTGAGACAAGTAACACCAATCTATGCTTGAGAGCACCTGCTGTTCCAGACGAATATGTGCTCTCACTCTCTGTAGCCGATGTGAGTACGAATTTTAAACAGATGAACTTTCACCCTGTTGTGGAACTAGATAGGGGACCAGAGTATGACAGTGCACTGCACTGACCTCAGCAAATCCGGTCTGTAATACCAATGTTTTGCAATGAGACTGCCATATTCCCTGTGCTTAAAATGCCAAGGCAACCTGCATCAATTAATATTATCCAGAAATGTTTAAATCTGTAGTCATGAAATACTTTAACAGCCTGGCCATGGCTCTCGACAACTAACTGCCCCAAGAGAGAAACAGAATGGGCAACCTCTATTGACCTTTCCCACAGGGACAAATTGTACACCTATGGAAATGCTGTTCATCGACTAAAGCTCAGTGTTCAACAACATTGTGCCCTCCAAGCTCATTGACGGCATGGCCGAGCACGACTCCAACATGATCATTAACTTTCCTGACAACA
Organism: Umbra pygmaea; assembly: GCA_016801145.1. NCBI lineage: Eukaryota > Metazoa > Chordata > Actinopteri > Esociformes > Umbridae > Umbra > Umbra pygmaea. The sequence continues at coordinate 19,436 of JACXGM010012967.1, forward strand.
CTTTAGTGGTGCGATGCCAGGACACTAATTTCTCACTTAATGTCAGCAAGACAATAGAGAGGTTAGCGAACAACAGCCAAACGAGAGTCGAACATGCTCCAATCTACATGGACAGAGCTGAAGAAGATCGAGTTCAGAGTTCCATGGTTCGCGGTGACCACATGACTGAGATACAATCATGGTCCACACAGTGTTTTTGTGAGAAGAGGGCATACCAGGGTCACTTAGCCCTCAGGCAGAGTAAAGATCTGGCATGGGCCCTGCCATCCAGAAAAGTTCTAAAGCTACATTGTTGTGAGCATCTTGACTGCATCAGTATGGGATCTGAACTATCATACTTTAGATTGCAAGACGCTTCGAGGCTGGTGTGAATAGCAGAGTTCATCAAAGATGGCAAGCTCCCTGACATACTGGACCTCTATACGAGGCATGTCAGAGCAAGGCTTGATAAACAGTTACAGCAAAGTTCATAGATCTTTCTCTATACTAGTGCTACCAGTGCAACATTACTGTAGAATTATTACGCTACCTGGACTATCTGCATGGCCCCCTTGTTACACTAATACTTAAGTAGTGACTTAAAAGTGACTAAGTTTTGACTTAGTAGTGACTGAATGCACACACACTGGACTCTGGGTATTGACACACACCCACACACCAGAAATACATTACATTATCGCGTTAACGCAGGATTCAGCATTTTTATATGCAGAAAAACAAATGTAAAAGCAGAAAAAAATATTGTCTTGCATTCTGAAAACACAGGTGTATTGGCCATGAGATTCCATTGAATTAACTTTTTATTGTCCTGCGAATCAAACATGCTCTCCCCTCATCATTTCTGCACAGTGCGTGTTGTGTGTGTAGCGGAAAAAATTTATTGTCATTATTTTAAATACCTTAACTCTGCATTGTCGGAAAACTAAGTAAGTATTTCACTTTTAGTTACCTTTTTACAAACCACGTGACAAATAAACATTGATTTGATATTTGAAATCAGGATTTTTAAAGATGCTGGTCACAGCTGGTCACCCAGACTCTGGGGCTCTGCTCCCGGTTCAGCCACCAAGATGAGGTCGGATTTTAAACATAGATTAAGCAGGGAAATCTGTCTGGAAGCAATCCAGCATGGACACACACAAACCAAACAAAAAAATGCTCCCTCCAGCACAGCTCAGTGCCAAAGCTCCTCTGCACTGTGCCTTTTGCGACGGCGGCAGGGACAGAGGGAAGCAGCCTGCACACTCGGCTCTTTAATATTCCTCCCCAGTGTGAAGGGACATTTGAAGAAGGGGAGAAATGTTTAGCTGACCCCTGTCCCCTAGGCCCACAACGCATCTGATTAGTGTGGCTGTCACACATGGCAGTCCTGCCCCTCCTAGTCAAGCTGGCTCCAAACACTCCTCAGATGTTTGTGTGTCCTCTCTGGACAGCCAGTGCTGTGTGAATGGACCCAGTGACCACCAGAGAAAAAGATCACCGGTCATCCGCGGGAGATCAGACAACTGGTGGCCGTTGTTGTTGGATGCCCATCACTGCTTTGTCTGAAGCAGCCTCAAAAGCCCACACACACTCACATGCCATATCCTCCACCATGCAGGGAGCGAACCTAGGGTTGGACCAGACTGAAACAATGAAATTGAAGTGCATCTGTGGGACAGGCCACCACGTCCCATGTTTAAAACTCAGCAAAATGACTGCAAGGGGGTCTGAGTGGCGTAGTGGGCTAAGTCGCTTCATTGAAGGAAAGTCTACATAGTCAGGGATTCGAGCCAGACTATGGGTTCTCTGACTTTCCCTGGACCTCCTGCATGAGGCAGTGCAAATTGACATAGCGCTGTTCAGGATTCGGGTTGGATAAATCTGATTATCTATGCTACCATGTCGCCCTCCAGCAACTCCTTGTGTCCAGATCCGGCGCCCGTAAATTCAATAGCAGAAGTATAGTCGGTGAACTTAATCATCCCGTACATGAGCTCACTAAAGGCTTCTGTGTTAGATGAACAGTGCGAAAAGAATCGGTCGGCTCAGCGACATGTGGTATGATGAACCATGTGGGCGCCCCTCACCATCCCACATCTGCCCACAAAGCAAGGTCATTGGGAATTGGGAGGGGAGAAAAATGGGAAATCAAAAAAGAAAGAAAAGAAAGACTGCAGAGCTAAATAATATAACAGAACCTTGCAGGGGAACCCAAACATTTGCCTGGATACTGCAGAGTACAGTTGGCTGTGCCGAGCAGGTGAACAAGGTGGTGTGAATAATAGATCTAAGACGCTGTGGGGCCTCCTATCGTACATGCTCCTGGTGTATGAGAGTGAAGTACCAGAGGAACAAACAGCAAGCTACAGAGGCCAATCAACATCCACCAACCAACTTGTCAAACAATAAGCCCACAAATACAGCACCCATTAGCTTCAACAAGTCAACAGAGCAGATCAGTTTTATCAATCCTAGCCGTGACATCACAGCTGAGAGGCGACGTTAAAGAGCAGCACATGAAGTAACTAAAATGTTTAATTATGGCTTTAAAGAGAGAGATGGACAAAAATAGACAGAGCGATGGAGTGAAAAAGTGATGAACAAAGACAGACAGAGCGATGAAGAGCTTTCATTCTAGAATGATCCTCCCTTATCATTCTCTGGTCTAATTACAGAGAAGAGAATGGCGGCGCCATGTCACACATCTGACCGGGACCCCAATTATAAACATATTGAACATTCAGCAGGACGATGAGGCCAACTTCCACCATGCCCTCTGCGTGGGAAACATGCTAAAGGCAACATGGTAGAACATGAACAGCATATCTTCCAGAGTGTTTGTAGCCAGGGCTGGCTGACTATACCCCCCCTGTACAGCTGTGAGGCCAGGTCAGCTCTGCATCGCGCCCCAGGATGCAGCCCCAGTCCAGTTTTCTACTAGCCTGGACACTAATGGCCTGTCGTGTTTGATACACACCAAAGTAACCAATGGAGAAAATATTCAGTATCAATGGACACGTGAAGAGATTACATCAGCTGTTTACTGACTGTGTGTTGAAATAATATTTTGAGTTTAAATAACATATTCAAAGTTAAAACGAAAGCGTACGTGTTCCGGTTCAAATAGCATTGGTGTCAATCAAGAAATGCTGATTTTACAAGCATTCAGAAAAGACAGATTAAAGCAGAAACCTTCACACCAACTCTGACCTCTGTTCAGTCCCGATGGTCATTATTCATGTCGCTCAATTAATGTGATCTGCTTTACTAGGGACGGCAATATGTGTGTGTTTGTGTATGTAATGCAGTGCAAACAATATTAATTTTCCTGCCCATAGAGGAAAATCCATCAAACAAACCTATTTCCCTTTGCTTAAGCGATAAAACTGCCATTGTAGTGTGAGTGGGGGAATTGGCTGTAAAAATGCAGGATTGGGGGTTAATGAATGATTACTCAGTGGATATATCATAACCACGGGGTCTATGATCGATGGTACCTTCTACTGGCACAGGACTTTGTTTACCACATGTATAAATGACAGGTGCAGCATGAGCGTGCAGGGAAAAAGAGTCTTCTTTTGAACAGTACATTCACACTCCATTGTAGGAGAAATGAACACTATCTTTAAAAAATAGGGGATAACACCTGGGGCTGGGCAGATGTCTTCTAATAGAGGGAGGCGCTGGTCATTTAGCTGTGACAAATTGTTCCAATGGAGCACAGGAAAAACCACTGATGTGTTATAGTTGGGCCATTTTACAGAACTGACCACATGCTCCACTCTACCTGCAAGAGGGACCAAATCAAGGACGTGTGAGTGTGTGTTTATGACAGAGCGTCTGTTCGCACTGTATTTGTGCCCTCTGCATAGCTGTAATTATAGGGGATGGCAACAGCAGTGCTAATTAGCATCCGAATGGCTAGAGCTGTCAGGGCCTCCGTGAACTGCAGTACATCTGACGTACACCTAACACGCACACACACAAACACGCACGCACGCACGCACGCACGCACGCACGCACACACACACACACACACACACACACACACACACACACACACACACACACACACACACAC
>JACXGM010012968.1:0-23499 GCA_016801145.1 Umbra pygmaea
GAACCGGGTGGTTATACCATGAACACCGCTAGTCACACTATAGAATTTGCGTACACGAAGTCAGACCAGACGTGAGATTTTATCGCAGCCTACGATCACGTTCAAATTGATAAATCCGCTGCTTTGCGTATGAATCGCCGTACGCCCGTCGTACGCCTGTTTTAGTTCGTACGCACGTTTCATAAATGAGGGCCAATCTGTGGCGGCTGATAACAACAAAACATTGACACAGGAAAAACGCTGTTCACAAGTTGATACCTGAAACACCGTGTCCTCAGCCAGTGACAGTGTTACGCCCATCCTCTCTAAATGGAGGCCCCGCCCATCCTCTCTAAATGGAGGCCCTGCCCATCCTCTCTAAATGGAGGCCCCGCCCATCCTCTCTAAATGGAGGCTCCGCCCATCCTCTCTAAATGGAGGCCCCGCCCATCCTCTCTAAATGGAGGCCCCGCCCATCCTCTCTAAATGGAGGCCCCGCCCATCCTCTCTAAATGGAGGCCCCGCCCATCCTCTCTAAATGGAGGCCCCGCCCATCCTCTCTAAACATGTCCATAACAGCGAAAGGCTGTTCCATCATATCCAAATTATTCTCTTTTTCATCTCTTCTTACCACATCTAATATAACACACTGTGATGAAAACTGTGCTCTTTCATCTTTTCTTGATTGTAGTTTAAGTCTCAGGTTGTGTGTGTGTGTGTGTGTGTGTGTGTGCGCAAGCCAAGTCATATGAGACTTATCCATATGCAGCTAATTCAATTGTCATTTACTATAATTTATCATAGTAATCAATGGCAATCCAATCCAGCATTGATTCAGCTGTGTGGTTTGTTGATTGATGACTGTTTACACAGACAGAGAGCTGAGGGACCAACCAATCAACTGCACAGACAGACGTGGGTGTGGCCTCTACTACACTCCTTTATAACCCAGTATGTACATGGAGGGCTGACTGCCAAGAGGGCAGAGTCCTGGCTGGCTTCTGCACAAGTCTGCCCCCTATAATACAGGATAATGCTATGATGCAGTGTTCACGTAGACATGGGTGTGGCTTCTGCTGCAATTAGTCCTACTGAACACTGATTATTTTATTTGTGGACAGACTGCCTGACCAGAGACCCAACACAGGAGTGTCTCAACGCATTTTGAAAGAACAGCAGCCCATTCAGAACTGACAGACATACAGACAGTGGGATGTACAGACAGACCCATCAATAACAAGCCCCCCCCAAACCCCTCCTGGTACTGAACCTGGTCTGACTGTATTGGGGAATCCCCGTCATCCCTGAACTTTCAGACGTGACCCGAGTGTAGGTTACAGCCCAGTGCGCTGATGACATCTCATCTTTAGGAACATTGGCCATGGGTTCTTAAGTGCAGACCCAGTGAATGAACCCGTATGGCCGTACTGTACTGTGTCATGTGACCTGATTCAGGGGCATCCTACAGTAGACGGATACTTGACAGGCTGCGGGAGTCCCAGGCTGACAGCCAAGGCCACAGGCTGATGGGTGTTTAGACGGTTTGACGTTGCCTGGGAAATGTCACCGCTCGGTTGGGTCCAGGCAGGGAGGGTGGGAGGGTGTACGAGGCAGAGGAGGAGGGAGAGCGAGGGGAGTGGAGGACAGATGGAAGGAATGGAGGAGAGAGGGAGGTAGGAGATGGGAATGTCTTGGTTGGGGAAGAGAGGGATCATGTGATGAGTCAGAGCTAGAATGAATTCATAGACGCCAACAGTTCTGTCATTAACCTGTGAAGGCTCAGTGTCCCGCCGGCTGGGTATTTCCCCAAAAAATAAAAGGAACTGGACTAGAATCACAGTACACAAGTCCAGTGTTTAGCTAATATATACAGTACATGTCCCGTATCTTTACAAAGCTTAAAATATCAGGAATCTAGGGAATGTCTCAAAAGCTGTAGCTATAACAAAAATGAACATTAAACCTTATAATGTGAGCTACATGCCTTGTAAACATACACCTCAAATAAAATAGGTGGTTTGAAATCACTGCTCATAACTGCAATTTTTAACTAATATAAAAATGTCTTATCCTCAATGCTTAGAATCTTGGGATTCTAATAAATATCTCGGTTTTATGATAGCTACAAAACTAAAAATGTTATGAGTGATAACACAGCAGTTGTGTGATGCCGCCCAGCTACTGTAAGTCCACAGCATAGATGAGGTATACAGATATATACTCTACATAGAGGTCTGTATATATAGATGAGGTATACAGATACATACTCTACATAGAGGTGTGTATATATAGATGAGGTAAACAGATACATACAGTGCCTTGCGAAAGTATTCGGCCCCCTTGAACATTTCAACCTTTTGCCATATTTCGGGCTTCAAACATAAATATATAAAACTGTAATTTTTTGTGAAGAAGCAATAACAAGTGGGACACAATCATGAAGTGAAACAAAATTTATTTCCATATTTTAAACTTTTTTAACAAATAAAGAACTGAAAAATTGGGCGTGCAAAATTATTCAGCAAAATTAAAGTTAATACTTTGTAGCGCCACCTTTTGCTGTGATTACAGCTGTAAGTCGGTTGGGGTATGTCTCTATCAGTTTTGCACGTTGAGAGACTGAAATTTCTGCCCATTCCTCCTTGCAAGACAGCTCGAGCTCAGTGAGGTTGGATGGAGAGCGTTTGTGAACAGCAGTTTTCAGTTCTTTCCACAGATTCTCGATTGGATTCAGGTCTGGACTTTGACTTGGCCATTCTAACACCTAGATATGTTTATTTGTGAACCATTCCATTGTAGATTTTGCTTTATGTTTTGGATCACAGTCTTGTTGGAAGACAAATCTCCGTCCCAGTCTCAGGTCTTTTGCAGACTCCATCAGGTTTTCTTCCAGAATGGTCCTGTATTTGGCTCCATCCATCTTCCCATCAATTTTAGCCATCTTTCCTGTCCCTGCTGAAGATAAGCAGGCCCAAACCATGATTGACATGGGGATGGTGTGTTCAGGGTGATGAGCTGTGCTCTTAAATAGGAAAAAACGGTTTTTCGATCAGTCCAAAAATGGAGTGAACAATCCATCACTACTCTCCAAGACTGCTTTGAAACCACAGACTGGGAGATGTTCCGTTTTGTAGCTGGTGACAACATTGATGAATACACTGACTCTGTCTCAGCATTCATCACCAAGTGCATAGATGATGTCGTTCCACGGGTCAATGTTAAGACCTTCCCCAACCAACATCACTCCTGAAAAGCTGGCTGAGAACCCAGACGACTGCAATCTGTCCCTGGATGTGACTGACGTAAGGAGAGCTTTCAAAAGAGTGAACCCGCGGAAGGCTCCAGGGCCAGATGGTATTCCTGGCCGTGTTCTAAGAGGATGCGCCGACCAGCTAGCGGAGGTATTCACCTCCATATTCAACCTCTCCCTAACCCAGTCTGCAGTTCCCTCCTGCTTCAAGCAGGCCACCATTATCCCAGTTCCAAAAAAAACTCACATCACCTGCCTAAATGACTACCGCCCAGTAGCACTGACCTCAATCATCATGAAGTGCTTTGAGCGGCTGGTCAAAACCCATATCTGCGCCGCCCGTCCAGACACCTTGGACCCCCTACAATTTGAATACCGCCCCAACAGATCTACAGACGATGCAATCGCACTGACGGCACACACCACCCTCTCCCATTTAGAAAAAGGGAACACATACGTGAGGATGCTGTTTGTGGATTACAGCTCAGCATTCAACACTATTGTTCCTGCTAAGCTCATTCCCAAGCTCAGGACCCTGGGTTTTAACTCCTCCCTTTGCAACTGGATCCTGGACATCCTAACGAGAAGACCCCAGATGGTGAGAATGGGCAACCTCACCTCCACAATGACCCTGAGCACGGAGCCCCTCAGGACTGCGTACACAGTCCCCTCTTGTACGCTCTGTTTACTTATGATTGTGTGGCCATACGCAGTTCTAACATCATCATAAAGTTTGCTGATGACACAACCATCCTAGGTCTCATCTCCAACAACGATGAGACTGCTTACAGAGAGGAGGTAAGAGCCTTGGCTACCTGGTGCCAGAGCAACAACCTCTCTCTCAATGTGGACTTCAGGAAGCAGCAGAGGGAGGGTCCTGCCCCCATACACATCGATGGAGCTGAAGTCGAGAGAGTTTCAGAGTTCAAGTTCCTTGGGGTGTTCATCAGTGACAACCTCACATGGTCCAGACAGACAGTCTCGGCAACAAAGACTGCCCAAAAGCGCCTATACTTCCTGAGGAGACTCAAGAAGTTTGGCATGTCTGTCAGGATTTTAACTAACTTCTACAGGTGCTCCATTGAGAGCATCCTCTCAGGCTGCATTACAGCCTGGTACGGCAGCTGCTCCGGTGCTGATCGTAAGGCCCTTCAGAGGGTGGTGAAGTCAGCGGAGCGCATCATAGGCTGCTCCCTCCCCTCCGTGCAAGGCATCTACCAGAAGCGATGCCTTAGGAAAACTAAGAACATTCTAAAAGACCACAGCCATCCAGGCCGTGAACTTTTCTCACTGCTGCCATCTGGCAGACGTTACCGGAGCATTAAGGCACGGACTACCAGACTTAAAAACTGTTTCTTCCCCCAGGCCATTCGGCTGCTCAACATGGAACACAGACACTGATCACAAACCTGCTGTTGAGCACTAACATTCTCTGGTCACTTTATGCTCTCTACATCTGATGTAGAGGAATTCAAATGGACCTTGTAAAGCAATTTTCCATGCCATTCATAATATTTATTACTTCTACTGTTGTACATTTTCCAGATCACTGCTCAGTACATAGCCTATTATTATTATTACTATTGTCATTATTGTTTTAAAATTCTTTGTATTGTTGTAAATCTTTTTAAGCCCACTGCATAGATGTGACGCGCCATGTCAAAAGAATTTCTCTGCATAGGATGATGTGATGTCATTCGATGCATATGATAAATAAACTACTTTGACTTTGACTGTGTTGCTTTTACGCCAAACATAACGTTTTGCATTGTTGCCAAAAAGTTCCATTTTGGTTTCATCTGACCAGAGCACCTTCTTCTACATGTATGGTGTGTCTCCCAAGTGGCTTGTGGCAAACTTTAAACAACACATTTTATGGATATCTTTCAGAAATGGCTTTCTTCTTGCCACTCTTCCATAAAGGCCAGATTTGTGCAGTATACAACTGATTGTTTTCCTATAAACAGACTCGCCCACCTCAGCTGTAGATCTCGGCAGTTCATCCAGATTGGTCATGGGCCTCTTGGCTGCATCTCTGATCAGTCTTCTCCTTGTATAAGCTGAAAGTTTAGGGGGACGGCCGGGTCTTGGTAGATTTGCAGTGGTCTGATACTCCTTCCATTTCAATATTATCGCTTACACAGTGCTCCTTGGGATGTTTAAAGCTTTGGAAATCTTTCTGTATCCAAATCCGGCTTTAAACTTCTCCGCAACAGTATCTCGGACCTGCCTGGTGTGTATCTTGTTCTTCATGATGCTCTCTGTGCTTTTAACGGACCTCTGAGACTATCACAGAGCAGGTGCATTTATACGGAGACTTGATTACACACAGGTGGATTCTATTTATCATTTGTCATTTAGATCAACATTGGATCATTCAGAGATCCTCACTGAACTTCTGGAGAGAGTTTGCTGCACTGTAAAGGGGCTAAATAATTTTGCTCGCCCAATTTGTCAGTTTTTTATTTGTTAAAAAGGTTTTAAATATCCAATAAATTTTGTTCCACTTCATGATTGTGTCCCACTTGTTGTTGCTTCTTCACAAAAATTACAGTTTCATATCTTTATGTTTGAAGCCTGAAATGTGGCAAAAGGTCGAAATGTTCAACAGGCTGAATATTTTCGCAAGGCACTGTTAGTACTAAATATGGGACTATGCATTTAACATGCCAATTATATCTATAGCGATCTGGGCATTTAAATGAGCTAGGTGTCTACCATTAGTTGACTATAAGATATAAAGTTTGCCGCATTAGTGCTACTGTAGCGAACCTTTCTGCATTACAATGTTAGATAACCACGCCCCATTCGTTTAAATATAACAAATGGATATTATAAAATGTGCCATTATGAAATAAGAGTGCCTTTAAATAAATAAATGTGGAATTATGAAATAAAAGTCCTCTCAAATAAATAAAAAGTTTCCTTTGAAAAACACCATTGTCAAATAAAAAATATTCATTACTTTTTTTGGACTGCCTTTATATATTTATATTTGAATTATATATTTATTGTGTCATTTATTTATTTCAGGACTTATTTCATATCCATATTTATCTAGTTATGCATTTATTTATTTATTTAATATTGACTTAAATGGCTTTCCATACGTTTATTTTTCAGGATTCTAATATATGCACCTATAATTTTGCAAATATTAGGCTACATGAAAATTAAAAAAAGCGATTTCATATTTCGCCATTTGAACTCTACTGGAGAATTGCTATGACGAAAATAGAGTTGTGAATCATTTTTTTTCAATAATAAGAACGCGTGGCACCGTCTTTGGAATGATTATGCATTTTAGGCGGTGATATTGTGTGCAACAAATCACCTCATATTGCAGGGAAGCCTTATCCCATTAAAATCGCTTTTAGAATTTTGCAGAGAATCGTGATATCAACTCAAAGCAAAGGAAATTGCGATTCATATTTATCCCCGAATCTTGCAGGCCTACTACCTACCTGTCTGCAATGCTTCTTATTGCTCGGCTTTTTCCATTCAGGTGTTACCCAGTGAGTTCAAACAGTTCACCCAGAGCATAGTGACTTTACTTTAGAGAACAATCACAAATCAACACTCTTTAATGACTCAATAGAGAGCTGACAACACAATTTATAAATGACCAGCAACTTTGATGAATGTTTCATAGAGAAAAAGTGAAAACCTCCCATTGGGAAGAATGCTTAAGCTGCATTCAATATTTTAAAGTGTTATTATTATGATTTGGAGTAATTTTTACATCTTACTGTACTATGGCTGTGATGCATGGCAGACTTTGTGTTCAGTGATTTGTTCTGTGAGGTCCCAAAACACTTAACTAATTACAGAGAGGCCACTGTACTGTGGCTTTCAAAACAAGCTATGAGGTAATTAAAAATGGTGGTGTTCATTGAGTTCAGTCCAGTCGAATGAAGGAAATAATTAGATCCTGATTCTATAATGTCCAGCTAAAATCTTTAGCTCAGGCACTAGCGAAACTTTTTGCTAGGAAAATATTTTTTTGACAGAATGATTGATGGACAGACGGACAGAGATCTAGTCAGACTGACAATCAGCCAGATGGACAGACTGACTTGTATTGTGTGGCCACACTGGTTGCTGCTATGCTATGACTCATTGTTTTAGTAATGACGCACAGAAAATGGATCAAAACCTGCATGGCCACATTGATCCAAAAAAACGCCTCCACCTCATTTAATAAAATCTCTATAAAAACCGTCACATACATAATTCCATTACGATGTTAAATTAGAACAGGGAACTTTCAGTAAATTACTTAGTTAATTTTTTTAGGCATACCTATATGAAATCTAAAAACCCATCATCATGAGATGATGTGTACAAACACATTCCTGTGCAGAAATATCTTTTCAACTCACTTACATGCTGGCTTTGCTTAATTAGACCATTCTATACTTCCTGTGCCTTTAGAGTGATCTGTTCCACCAGGATTTAAAATTAAATGATAACATTTTGAAATTGTAATGTTCGAAATAATATTGAATTATTATTATTATTGTTATTTATTATTATTATTATTATTATTATTATTATTATTATTATTATTATTATTTGGATTGTAATTAAACCACCGCCTAGCTAATCAAGGCAAGAAATATGCTGGAAGAAGAATTTATTTGAGAGGAAAGCTATGGAACCCAGCATCGACACACACCTCGTCTGTTGAAAACACTTGAACAGTATGTCATACCATTATTAGCTACTTAGGTAAATTGCAAATTTTGGATACTTGTTCCCATGGCATTCCATAATGGACTGTATGGTAATGCTAATTTAGCCAGCTAATGTTACTATAAATTACAGAATGAGGTTTGACTGTAAAATTGTTTGTTTAGACTGTCTGCCATTTTGCCAGTCAAAAAGTGTTGATCTTTGATTGCGAATGAATGGACTCCATAGTATGAAATGTCATGAAGTTGTAATTTCCAATGAAAAGCATGATGATCTTAGCCACTTAGCTAATGGCAATATCTATTCAAATAATAACAAAGGGTTTCATTTAATATATCAGTCTAAATAATCTAATCTTAGCTGACGTAAACTCTCGCTTGAAACTTTGTAACACTAGCTACAACTACTCATGCGAGACTTCATGTGACCTTTCCACTTTTTGATTTTAGTATTATTTCATGACGCTCCTTTTTTTACTACAAGGTCAATATTGTTTTTCACTAATGACAAAACAACGAATTATCCATGCATTTATATGAAACTAAGCTTTAGGAGCATTCCATGTTTACTCTCCACCCTCTTTGATGCCGTCATAGTAGACCTCCTATCCCTCCCGTTCTAAAGGCAATTTGATCGAAACCAAAAATAAGGAAAATCTTAAAAGTGGCGTTTCTGTCCTAATCACGCTTTTAAACTAAAGTTTCACTCGAGTACATTAAAAGAAAGACAGGTTACATTTTGGCGCGAGTTATGCTTTACCATCATACTCTGACAAGACATGAACAACTGCTGATTTTGCTCGTTTAATTTGTCAGGTAAAGAGTGATATGCACTGAGTTATACCACAAACAATGGAATTATGGATTGGTGCGTGCCGTTATGCAGAGCAAGTCTTGCTTGATCCTGCATAATGTTACTCTTCAAGTCTATTTTTCTCGTCAGCTCAAACGTTGCTGAGATGAGTAAATGCACTAAAATAACTTTGTAATCCAATACAATTTCCCAAACATCCTCAGTAATTATAAAACTACATAGAACAATTCAAAATTCACACTGCACAGGCTGAAAGGTTTGTTATTGTATTTAAAACTTCTAATATTCTAATAAAAGATGAAATGTAAGTTGATGCAGTAGTAAACAAATTAATATTATTAGAGCTTCACACGGATCTTGAACCCTGGTCTGTCGAATAAGATGTTAGCTTACGAACGATACACAGTGCACTGACTCCAAAATCCTTAAGGTTGATATAACGAGTTATAAAAGTAAGCTTTGAATGTCTTTTGAGCAGTCAGGATTGTTTTAAACTATAAACAATGTGTCAGACTGTAAGTTGCATTCTGGAGCACAGAGTAGGCTACACACCCACATTTGTTTATTGAATCAGAATGCAGGTAGAATAAAAAGAATTGTGAGCTTCTCTTAAAAATGTGATGTCTATTTTGAATACAATAATATCAAAATGTTGTGATCAGATTAAGTATTGTACACTAGGATCTGGCTGCGTTTTTTAGAGTATAGCATTGTAAACGGTCTAGCACCACTGCATCTGTAATGGGTCATTTTCTGACAACTAAACTTTGTGCTGTGGTAAGATTGCCAACAAATTGAGCAAAAACTGTATAATTGTTTGCTCGTGGCTTATATACACAACTACCTGTGTGTGTGTGTGTGTGTGTGTGTGTGTGTGTGTGTGTGTGTGTGTGTGTGTGTGTGTGTGTATGCATGTATGTATGCATATATAGATATAGATATATATATTCCACATTCTTTGTGCTAACTCCTTCAGCTGTGTTACGTTGACAGTGTTCTTCTCACTGACAAAATAGAGGAGTTTTTTCGCAGTTGAGCCAGCTACTGAAGTGTGCACGTTTTTCCTAATCTGCTGTAAGTAACATTATTTGGTGCATGAAATCACACTATTTATTGAGGCAGATGAGACTATTTGACCATTAAAGCAACAACCATGCTTTGTAGAACCAGCCTGCATACATTAACTAAACTTTAGTCAGTTAATAGATAACAAATAGAATAATGAAGTATAGAAGTTAATCTAATAGATTTGTAGCCTAAGCAGAAGCCAACATTGTTAAATCTTATCAGCTTAGCATAACACAAGATACTCTCATCAAAGAAATGCCAAAAACAATTTTCAGAAATTGTTTTGGTTTATTCTAACGCTTGTAAATGGTCTTTAAGGTGGCTACACGGTGCTCAGTTAAGTCACTAAATAGACCATGATAATTCGCTCCCACCTCTCAGAATTGTATATACAGTACAGCAATGGCTATATAAAACTCTGCATTCTGCCAAGAATGGGGCAGACGTTTCTCTCTATAATATAATTTTCTCAAAAAATACTGCAATTCCTTTCTGAATATCAGTCTATCTCTCCATCTATGCGTACAGTGCTGAGTCAGAGTGAGTGGGAGTGAGAGAGATGAGAGTGAGAGGAAGTATCTCCCTCTATTTTAGCGGTTGGACAGCTTGGTATTCCAGTACCATGGCCGTCGTTTTAAGATGGAAGACAACTATCCGTTCCACTTCCTTGAAACCTCAAACTAAAAAGCACCAATACGCCCTTGTCACATAACATTTGATCCTCTACATATACACCTTGTCCACAGTGATGGTAAATGGCACAGCGTTCAGTACACCAGAACCAGACATTGTATTTTGCTGTTGGTGGATGTAACTCATATTTCATCTGGTTTATTGGCATGTCTGTGACTGAGACTGTTAGAGGCCTGGCTGACATTGCTTTACAGTTGGCCTGCCTGGTGTCAGGTTCCTACTGACTGCTGTTGTCAGTCATAATATAACACTCTCAGATTGGTTGACTTAAAAGAATGTAAGAGAATGACCCTCGTAACGTCAGGGTTGTAGGTTCGATTCTCACAGTGGGTCAAGCTCTCACTGCTGTAAGGGGCTCAAAGACATGAGTGTCTGCTAAATTATTAAAATACCAAATGTTTTAATGATTTATTCAATATAGATGTGAAGAATACAATGATTTGTGTGTTATTTGTTTAGGCAGACTTTTTGTCTATTGCTGTGAAGATCTGACAATATTTCCTGTCCAATTCATCCGAAAATCCAGGTTATTCCAAGGGTCCAGTGTATGTGGCAGAAAATCAGGGAAATCACTGACCTTGGGGAGGGAAGGTGAGTGTGGGAGAGACTGTGATCTGAAGGGAAGAAGGAGAGTGGGGGAGACTGACGGCGTGATGGATGGAGGATACCTGGCGAGGGAGGGATTTGTGTTATTGACACCCTTTTGTATTTCTGCAGTCAGAACTGTTCCCTACGGTTGTTGTCAGACTTTTTCATTTAAATGATTAGTCCCTCACATTTTCCCTGCATGGTGGCTGACGGGTTGAAGTGGAGCCATTAATGCCTGTTTATTGACATCCTCTCGTGTTAGGAGCCATGGAGGCTGGTGATAATTAAATAGTTGGGTAGTTCTGCCTCCAGCACCAAACTGCATCACTATTGACTCCAAAGCTTAACGTGTTATCTGAAAAACTATAAAGCTGCGCTCTGAACTCCTTTACCTAGCTTTTACATTACTGTAAGTACAGTTTCCTTCAAAGTTTTTATAAGCGAAGTAAGGGATAGTCGGTCATTTTTTATTTTACAAAATGTTGTATTTGTGTGTTTTATAATATGCTCTTAAATGAGAGGGTTTTAATATAAAGATTTTGGAAGATTAGCTTGTTCCACAGTTTTACAATGGCTTTGAGCTGGCCGCTGTTTGGTTTGGAGACCCAAGACACCTCAGTTCTCTCTCCTTTCCTACCATGTTAGTAAGAAACGCCTACAAGAGTGGAGTGGTTACAAAAAAGCCTCATCCTACCAGTCAAGGACACACGTGCACGTCTATGACCTCCCTGTTTACGGTTTTCATTTAGAACAATCCAGGAGCCGTTCGCCTGATATCATTGAACTTCAGTCCCCAGCGATCAGAAACATTAAATCAGGAATGAACATGTAGATGTCTGTTTGCCAGCGAGGGCTGTGTGCCTGGATGGAAGTCATGGAGTGATTTAATGATTGTGTGTGTGTGAGTGTGAGTGTGAAAGAGAGCGAAACAGTGAACTATAATGACTGTGTAATGACTTTGTTTTATTGAACAGACAGTATATCTTCAGCTTCTAACAGTAGCATTCCCACTGCCAGATTGCATTCATATTGTTTCCAGTGGAACATCACCACGGCAACATCAAATCTCTCGTCATCCAACCCAGCAGGGTGATTTAAGAGGTTTCTCTCTTTCTGTCCTGAACCGTTTGCTCTCTCATTTTCTCTTCCCCTCAGTCTCCTCACCAACTCCTATCTTATCACTCTCTCTCTCTCTCTCTCTCTCTCTCTCTCTCTCTCTCTCTCTCTCTCTCTCTCTCTCTCTCTCTCTCTCCCAGTCACTTACTCTCTTCTCCTTTCCTCCTTCCCTTTCTCAACCCCAGTGAGTGTTGCCGTAGGAAGGGAGTTGAACAAAACAGAGTTGAGTTTCTTAGTTGTTCTAACTCCTGCTTTTCTTGTGTAATTGATTGACACCTCTGTAGTTCTGCCTCATCCCCCAGTTGGAATTGATTCCGTGACAGCCTGCTCACTGAATGAAATTGTACATGCAAGCGGCCCAAGATGTGATTGTATATAACCACTTTACGTGACACTTTCAATCCCGTCGGAGACCAGCCGGGGTATGGATGGAGGCGGGGAGGTGGTGGTGCGTGCGGTAGAGGATTGTAAAAGACTTGTTGCTTATATTAAACCCATAAAATCCTCTGGTTCCGTGGAAAAGGCTTCGTTCCAGACGGACACACATCTTAGGCTGGCCGTCTGGGATGTAGCTAAACTGTTCACTGTGAGCCATTTTCCTCAGTCTCAGACGGATATTGAAAATTGATACGAATGTCAATGTTGGTTGACGATCAGTCATAAGGGAGATCAGCAGCTAAAAGTGTTGAGGTTGGCTGCTCGTTAGCTTCACATTAGCCTGTAGCCACACAAACAGTAAGAGCTGGGTTAATAGCTAGGTTAATTCATGCTAAATGGAGGTCAAGTCTTGGGGAGGACATCGTAACTGGAACTCATTAATTGTTGAAGTCTTGTTCATCCAGGAGGCACTTGGGGTCCTTCGTATACTGGATTTGCATAACTGGCATCCAAGTCTATTTTATTTTTTCCACACCCTATGTTGATTAACACTTTTCTCCTAGCAACTATAGGTGTTCTTTCTTATATGTAATTATCAAAATGCCGATGACAACAACATTTTCTTGGATATACAGTATTGATAGGGAAACATATGAATTCAGTTACATATGTTCAAATTGTTTTTGACATGTATACAGTTGTATTAATATAATATTTGTGCTAGTGTGCTGTATCCACACCAAAAGCCTGGCCATTCCCTGGTGACATTGGCTTCTTTCAGCAGGATAATGCTCCCTGCCACAAAGCAAAAATGGTTCAGGAATGGTTTGAGGAACACAACCACGAGTTCAAGGTGTCGACTTGACCAAATTTCCCAGATCTCAATCCAATCGAGTATCTGTGGGATGTGCCGGACAAACAAGTCTGATCCATGGAGGCCCCACCTGGCAATTTGCAAGACTTAAATAATCTGCTGCTAACGTCTTGGTGCCAAATACCACAGCGCACCTTCAGAGGTCTAGTGGAGTCCATGTCTTGATGGGCCAGGTCTGTTTCGGTGGCAAAATGTGGATCTACACAATATTAGGCAAGTGGTCATAATGCTATGGCTGATCAGTGTAGTTGGTTATTTGGAACCCTGTCAATACCTAACCCCAATCGTTTTTTTCTTCTCTTATGTTTCTACTCCATGCCTAGAGAGCGCAGTGCACTTCAAAATGTTTTCAACATGTCTTTGAAGAGGAACTGGGGCAGGTGGGTTAGGCAGGGGCCGCTGTCCTTGTCTCCTTTCTATGTCCTTGACTTGTTGAAAGACAACACTTTGTAGCCAATCACCACAGATTTTTTACCAATGTTTTATATGTATCCAGATCAGTGCAGAATCGGATGGAGTAAAAGAATTTGAAGTCTTGCGCTGTAAGAGAACATCAGTTATGAGATGGCATGTTGCCGTCTTCCTCCCGATCAAAGATATGGCGATATGAAGGATGTTTGCCTATTGGTATGCACGCAGCGTCCCAGTCTGTCTTCCAAAATGGGAGCGAGCTGCGGGAAGGTGGACAGCTTGTGATTAAGATGCGTTTCTCCTGGTTGAAATGGCCCCAGGGGCTGGCTGTGCGAAGGGACATGGCAGAGGGGCTCTAACCCTGCCGATTCCAGACACCTCCAGGTTTGCTGATCAACTGCTAACTAAAACGTACTACTAATGTCCTTTTCCTCATACTACCGTACTAAAATCCTTTTTCCTACGGTCTCAAGAGGTATATTGCCTCTTTTTTATGTTGAAAAATGAAACCCGTTTCTCACAATATACAGTGCGTTACAATTCTCACACCTTTTCTACACAATGGTTTATTGGGTGTGATTTGATGCATTTCTGGTAAGCCTGGATGTGTAGTTATATAGCAAGTGCAGCTATTACACGGATGATAAACTTCTCATTAACCTTGAGGATATAAAAGGAAACCTTGATTTAATTTGTTAAAAAAATACCATCGTATCTCCTTTGAGCTCAGACCCTGACTGGAATAGAAGTAATAAATTAGAGTCCAAAGCAGGGATATTCAGACTGTCAGGCCATGAGAGCTACTTCTCCAGTTAGGCAGAATTCTTCTCACTTCCTGCGGAGCTTTTCTTTAGGCCCCTGTTGCACAAGAGAAAGCACTGGAATATTTTTTATGTCAATGCGCCATGGAAATGAGGTGTGCACTATAAAGTTTTATTTTTTCACTATGTAAAAAATGTTTAAAATTATTTCTTAGTTTGTTTATGTTTGTTAGTTTTAAGTGATCCATATAGAAGAAAAAATAATTGGATGTTTGGAGTCCTTGTCAATGTTTAAATCACATCATAACATTTTCTTTTAAGGTCTTAAATAAAAAAGAGATCATAATTCCCTTTTACTAGTGCATATGGCCCTTTAATTGTTCAGAGGATGACTGCCCTCTGATGAAGCTGTAGTCTGCTACTGCCCTTCTAAACAAATAACTGGTAATATTGTAGATGCAGGGAAACCTACTCAGCTACCATACATCGACCTGTAAGAGACTGCTGATATAAAGAGACTACAGAAAATAATTAGCTTTGTTATTGAAACTAAAATGTGGATGACTTGGCATGGTCCAACAGCGTGTGAATGGTGAGACCAGAAGGAGCCATATTGTTCTCTGTTGTTTCCCACTGAGTGTGGCCCTATCCATCAGCTTTAATGGGAGCCAAACACTCGTTTTTAATTTCATATTTGGCAGGGACTCTCTCGCCGTCTCTCGCTCGTTCTCCAGCCAAATAATAAGTTAAACTATATAACGCATTGAGGGCTACAGATTTCACCGCTGTATTTTGGAATTGGCAACTGGGGCCAAAGTAATAGCTCCTCCCGGGTTCTAATAGAAATGGTTTTGGCGTGATAAAGTTGACATTATAAAGGATGACAGGTATGATTCATGCTGTGATTAAAGGTGCATCATGGGAAAGTGGACAGAGGAACTAGTCTCAGGAAGACTCATTGAACTGAATACATTATATTAAAATATTCCTTTCACAGTGGGAACATAGTTACAAGAATACAGACGTGGCTTACTGTCATAGGTAGTCACTTTTCACTTGATGTATAGAAAGTCTGTTTGGGTCTCGGCATGACAAAACAAAATGTATGCTGGTGCTAATGAAATATTTTTATCATATGCTGATTCTGTTAATGTTCTTCTTGTTTCTTTCTTGCTTTGATCCTTTTTTATATCCTGCCTTGACCAAGTGCAGACTTATTGAGTGAATCTCTTCCATGTAAAGAATGAGGTTTTAGATGGTTGTCAATGGAGTCCTGTTTTAACGACAAGAGATATGGTGAGGTTTAAAAGGGCTCCGCTCAACAAGATAGAGCAAATGGAATCGTGAGACTTTTTATACCTTTCTGTTTGATCTTTTATACATCATACAGTACATACTTGCTACCACTCCACACACACATATCTATATGCACGCACGCACATGCACACGCACGCACGCACGCGCACACGCACGCACACACACACACACATACTTTAATCCATGTGTTAAGCGGTCAGTAGGGACAGTTTACACTGTGTCTCACGGTCATCCTTGTGGAACCAGATATCAGTTTAATCCTTTAAAATTTAAACACCATGCACAACAGTCTTGGTCATAAGAAGTGCACTAAATAGGGACCACTGTAGGGTCCTATCTCAGATCAACGCTAGCACGTAAAAACAAGTACCAAATTGAAGCCCCCATTGAACTGCAGTATTTTTCTACGCAGCACTTGTTATTTGAAGATAACTGTTGATTACCTCAACTTAATTAACAGTCTACATTACAACTTATGTTTTTTTACCCTTAAGATCTGCAAGCATATATTACAATATGATGTTAGAATTCCATTGATATGCAAACATTTTTTATACAATTTGAGGTTAACCTCTAAATATGGTGTAATAACTAATGAAATGCATTTGCAGACATTTGCATAAATGTTATAATTTCAAAAGTTTGAAAGGTAACTTTTTTTACGGTCTCGCTAGCAAGCACACCACATCTACTTTAATAATTGTATTTTCTAGTTTGCCAACCAGCTATTGAATTAACATGAAATGTGTTACTTCCTCTAGCCTCTATTTATTTAAATTAAACCAATATAATGTGTGATTTGACAAGGCAATTATTTCCCTGAAAACCTCAATATAGCAACCCAGGGGAAAATTCCAAATCTGTTTAGTTTAATTTAACCTTAATTTTCTAAATACACAATTCATAAAATGAAGCCGCTGGGATTTCATATCATTTAATCCACTGTTATTAACACCTATGGCAATTATGAAACAATGAGTTATGTTGAGAAATTCTGACAAATGGAGGACAAAAGAAAAACCTAATTGCCAAGAAGTGAAGGAGAAGTTAAATTTCATTATGACATCTTATGTGTTAGTGTTTGTTAGAATATAGTACTATATTGTTAGAGCAATAAGAAACAATACAATTACAATACAGTAACAAACTGTCAATACTGTGTGAATAGTTCAGCTACTAGCCTCACTCTCCTCAAGGTGGTTTGTTAGCCCTACCCTTTGCGGAGTTGTGCTTTACTGAAGAGTCACACCAAAAATGGCTTCTGTGTTGTGACTCACTCTGTCCTCCTCCACTGGGTCTCTGGCCTGGTGACACGAGGCAGACAGTTTTGGAATGACATAACAGAAATGCTTATCAGACTCGAAAGAAACACTTGGCTTTTCTGTGCAACTACATTACAGCCGTAAGACCTAAACTTAATTTGTTTTTTTCCCCATTTCTTCCGTTGGCATTGATATTTTCTGTATGAAATTAGTTTGTTTATGTTACTGTTCTTCCATCTTAGTTAAAGGGGAGCTTGGTTTTTTGGTGACATTTGTTTACACATCTAAAACCAAATTCTGAAAATCACATTGTATGATTTTTAAATAATGAATTTGCATTTTATTGCATGACATAAGTATTTGATACATCAGAAAAGCAGAACTCAATATTTGGTACAGAAATCTTTGTTTGCAATTAAAGAGATCATATGTTTCCTGTAGTTCTTGACCAGGTTTGCACACACTGCAGCAGGGATTTTTGCCCACTCCTCCATACAGAGCTTCTCCAGATCCTTTAGGTTTCTGGGCTGTTGCTGGGCAATATGGATTTTTAGCTCCCTCCAAAGATGTTCTATTGGGTTCAGGTCTGGAGACTGGCTAGGCCACTCCAGGACCTTGGAGATTTGGGATGGTGTTCTTGGGGTTGTCCTCATCCTTCTTCTTCCTCCAAAAACGGCGAGTGGAGTTTAGACCATAAAGCTCTACTTTTGTCTCATCAGACCACATGGCCTTCTCCCATTCCTCCTCTGGATCATCCAGATGGTCATTGGCAAACTTCAGACGGGCCTGGACATGCGCTGGCTTGAGCAGGGGGACCTTGCATGCGCCTCAGGATTTAAATCCATGACGGCGTAGTGTGTTACTAATGGTACTAATTCATTGAGACTGTGGTCCTAGCTCTCTTCAGGTCATTGACCAGGTCCTGCCGTGTAGTTCTGGGCTGACTCCTCACCTTCTTCATGATCATTGATGCCCCAGGAGGTGAGCTCTTGCATGGAGCCCCAGATTGAGGGAGATTGACCGTCATCTTGAACTTCTTCCATTTTCTAATAATTGTGCCAACAGTTGCCTTCTCACCAAGCTGCTTGCCTATTGTCCTGTTGCCAATCCCAGCCTTGTG
Organism: Umbra pygmaea; assembly: GCA_016801145.1. Taxonomy (NCBI): domain Eukaryota; kingdom Metazoa; phylum Chordata; class Actinopteri; order Esociformes; family Umbridae; genus Umbra; species Umbra pygmaea. Next base: position 18,326 of record JACXGM010012968.1, read on the forward strand.
CAGATCTACAATTTTATCCCTGATGTCTTTACACAGCTCTCTGGTCTTGGCCATTGTGGAGAGGTTGGAGTATGTTTGAGTGTGTGGACAGGTGTCTTTTATACAGGTAACAAGTTCAAACAGGTGCAGTTAATACAGGTAATGAGTGGAGAACAGGAGGGCTTCTTAAAGAAAAACTAACAGGTCTGTGAGAGCTGGAATTCTTACAGGTTGGTAGGTGATCAAATACTTATGTCATGCAATAAAATGGAAATAAATTATTTAAAAATCATACAATGTAATAATCTGGATTTTTGTTTTCGATTCCGCCTCTCACTGTTGAAGTGTACCTATGAAAATTACAGACCTCTACATGCTTTGTAAGTAGGAAAACTTGCAAAATCGGCGGTGTATCAAATAATTGTGTGTGTGTATCAGCCGCGGTCGGTGGATCTTAATTGGGGAGGACGGGCTCGTATTACGCTCGGCACCGGAGTGAATGGAATGGTGCGCAACGAACAAAACCAATTGTTTTTTTGATTTGCACACATTCCATTCACTCCGGTTCTGAGCGTAATACGAGCCCGTCCTCCCCAATTACGATTCACCGACCGCGGCTGGTGTGTATATGTACAGTACTGTATGTATCTCAATAAAACTGACTTTGTCAAATCAAAAGTTTGTCTAACACGTCCTTGTCTGTTGGATTTGTTGCATAGAATATTTTATTACAAAGCATTCACAAAGAAATGTCTAATGATTTTTTGTCCTTTTGTTGATGTTGCCCAGCTGTTGCCATTCGTCTCCTGCTTTTGAGAAGGATGCATTACGTTCTACCATGCTGAACCAACCTTGTTGACTTATAATCAGTAGCCATCGAGTCACAGATGGCTCAGTGGTTAAATAGTCAGACTTGTAGTTGGAAGGTTGCCGGTTCAATTCCTGCCTGTGCCAAATGTTGTGTCCTTGGGCAAGGCACTTTACTCTAACTTGCTCCTGGGGAATGTCCCTGTACTTACTCTAAGTCACTCTAGTCAGCTAAATTATTAAAATCTAAATGTACCGGCCAGATACAGCATCATTAATTTGATTGCTTTTTTGTTTTTTATGAGAACCCAATAATGCCTTTAGGGTAATATACACACCTTGAAACAATTTTTTTGGTAATTTACATCACTATATACATTTGTCACCACTGGCACCTTTTAAAAACCCAAACACAAACACATTTACTGATTGATACCTGTCACTCCATGTGACATGCCTGTTTATTTCAAATTTGCCATGTCCTCCTATTGTGGTTTTTGCCTATTGTGTAAAAAATGATTGTGCCATGCTGTATTATATTTTTATTGTGTGCAGCCATGTCTATGTTGCTACCAGGTTTCTTTAGCGGTTTAGTTCTGCGTCTCTGGTATATGTGCTCAGGTTTAAGGTCTTTTGTTGGTAATGTGACATTGCCAGGTGTTTTCTGTGTTTTCTGTTACTTTTTGTTACCTGTACTTATTCCGTAGAGCTCTCCTGCCAGGGTGTTATTGTAAATAAAAACATGTTTATTTTACCAGGCAAGGAAATAAGAACATGGAATGAAATAAAATTGGCAGCTGTTCCCTGATGCTACTTTTTACCCACCTTGTGTATACCTTTTCAATTATTAAAAGGGAGACGGACAGAGGAAGACAGATTGATGAACAGACCAATTCTGCAAAAAAGTGTTAATAGTATTACTTACAATAGCGTTAGTAAACAGTTCCACTATTGGGTATAGATTAGTTGCATGGAAATTAAATTAAAGGAGTAAAGACATTGTAGATATTAAATAGATATTTTTATCCATATATGTGAGTTAAATGGGTATTTAACTAGAGGACATACAACAGTAGTTTCAACAGTCTATGTCATGATGGTCAGTGGTTTGAGCCTGACCGTGGGTTTTCTGACTTTCCCTGGACCTCCTGCACAATTGGCATAGCGCTGCCCGGGATTTGGGTTAAATAAATTAGGTTATCCTGCCACGTCGCGCTCAAATGGCTCCTTGTGTGCCGATCGGGTGCCTGTAAATTAAATTGTGGAAGTATAGTTGGCTACAACAACTGGAATGACTGGGGGTCTCTGAGGAGATGGAATACCTATGGTATAAAGGTTGGGATTTATTGCATACACAATATACCACAGTGATTCAAAGTATGACTGACATTTAATAGCTTGACAAAACAATGTTGTTGTATTGAATTGCATGCAACGGTGCCTGAAATTGTAAGAGCAAGTGCGTGAGAATATTTCTTTAAAGGGAGAATTAATCCTATTTTCCTCCATTTCTGACTTAGTTTTATTTATTATTATTACGTTTTATTTACATTCATGAATGTTGTTAAGAGTTTCCACTGCAACTGCTTGTAAATAACAATTCAGATTCAAGTGATCGATATTCTCAGACAAAAGTGATAAAAAAGATGCAGCAGTATACCATGTTATTTCTAACTGGGAATTCATAAATTATTTGAGAAACATATTGCCTAAATATTTTGAGTGACTAGTAGATTTATATCAATTTAACTTGTCAAAGTGTGACCCAAATGTTAGTTTCAGGCTCTGTTGTAAATGTAATGGCACTTGACATTGAATTGGTGCTTGTAAGAGCAATTGAGATTTTTTTGTAGATGGTCTTAATTCCTTGGACGATGGCTTTGGTGCCATCGCAGAAATCCCTCCCTACATCCAAGGGAAAAAATGTAAATGTATGGGGGGAGCTGGTGTTAATTGTTTCAATAAAGTTAATAGTAACCCCTGAGTTGTGCTGTTGTTGATTGTTTCAATAAAGTTAATAGTAGCCCCTGAGTTGTTGTGGTTACCACAGTGGTTGTTTAGAGCAGCCGTGTTGTAAGCTCCCATAAACATGTCAATGGCATCTCGTCATGTATAATAGTAGATGTGAAAGTGTTCTTCTGGAACTTTCCAGTCTGGTCACACACACATCATCATCTGAATGGGGAAAAGACACAGCAGGGGACATTACCTCTACTACCCTCCCCCTCCCCCTCTATCTCTCACCTTTAAGCTCTCACTGTGCCTTTAGAGGACACTTAAATATCCCCCCATGTTCTGAACATTCTCTTCTGTTCTCTCTGCAACCTTGGAGTTCTCATTATGTCCCAGAGGACATCCACACTAATATTCTCCCATCACCAGCCTCTCCATCTGCTCATCTCTTCATCCCCCCAAAATGTTGAATAGGCACAAAAAGGGTGTGAATCTGTGGAGAACAAGAGATTAGCAGTTGCTTTACAAACAGCATGGACGATTCAGTTTTTATTGTCAGGCAGATGCAGACAGATTTTGCTCTTACATTTTCTGGTCCATAATGGCATTTATCCTAAAAATGTTTTATTGCAAAATACCCCCACAACATCACACATCCACCACCATACTTTACAGTGGGGAATAGTTTGTCTTCTGCATGACCATTCCTCTGGTGTTTGTAGTCTATATTGTTTAGGACTGCGTCAACGAATCAATACAATTGACAAGAGTAGAGAGTAGAGTCGAGAGAAACAAGTCTTGTAGTTTTTGGAGACTTACTTTCTCCAAGCTTCAACCAAGATTTGAAGTTATGTAACGGATCCATAGAAAACAAAAAAAACAATTGTGCCCTGTTCCAGGCGTATTTGTCACAGCTGCAGATAATGTATAGTTTGCCCTAATGGTGAAGATGGGTATGTTCAATACAGCCATTGCCTAATTTGTGAAGTAGATAATCTATACAGAGTTATTCCTCGCAAATCACTGTTGAAACAGAAATGCTAGAGAACCATTTAGTCCTGTTGCATTAGATGAGGACAATTTTCTTTAAGTAATCCCCCTTCTTGCCATTGTTTAAGACGACTGTTTGGTCAAGTCTACTTAACATGTCGTACAAAACAGCTCTCACTCTTAACACCAACTTGCCCTGTGTTCTTCACATGCATTCCATATTTGGTCAAACGAATCATATATTTTATATTTAGTTATATAGCTTTAAATGCATTGTTCAGTTGATAAAGCATTGCATTTCAAATGTCAGTTAGATTTTTCCTGTTGCTACACATTTGAAAATGTGTGCCCTCATTTCTACTCACCTATAAATCAGTTGTCGTGGATACATCAGTTTGGCTGTCCATCATAAACACATCCCAACACTTTCCAAGACGGAAGCAAGAAGAAGCAAAGGATGTCAGCTAGGGCACCAGGGAGAGTAGACGCCATATCGCTCACAGCATCTTGACTATTATATCAGTGACAGCTGTGACGATGTGAAAGTGAACCTGTCTTTCCTGTCGTCAGTCAGTCCATCAGATGCTCATGTATTCAGTGAGCCCGTGCAATGTGTTTGCAGCCATGCAAAAAGAAAGTAGAAATATTAAGATATAAAAAATATATATACTGTTTGGTTTTACATTTTTCAACATTAAATGACAAGAACTTTCGTCAACATGAATAAAGTGTCTAACAGTAAGGGTGAATACTGAATTGGGTATTTCCTTCAGTTTACAGTGACGTGGCATATGACACAGGAGAGAGAGGCAAAGAGATTCCAGTATGTGACAGAGAGACTGAGAGAGTGGCAGGGAAGGTATTAGTTAATGAAGGTTTTTTCAAGCCAGGTCTTACGCCACGTTGTTGTGCAAAGTCAAAAAGATCACAGCTTCATCCCGTTTTTTCCTGAATTGGATGCAGAGACCACATGTTTCTCCATCCGTTGTCATCACCATCATTCATTTATCATTGTCATCAACCATCATCATCCACATTGTATTGCATGTTGCATCATGCATAATGTATGGAATATCTCACCTAGTGGGAGGCAATACATCTTATCAGATGGTTGCTATGGTGATGGATGTGGCTGCGTCTCCTCAGTGTTATTTTGGCGACATCTCTGTATCTCTCTCTGTGTATCTCTCTCTCTCTGTGTATCTCTCTCTCTCTGTGTATCTCTCTCTCTCTTTCTCTGTGTGTATCTTTCTCTCTGTGTGTATCTCTCTCTCTGTGTGTATCTCTCTCTCTCTGTGTGTATCTCTCTCTCTCTGTGTGTATCTCTCTCTCTCTCTCTGTGTATCTCTCTCTCTCTGTGTGTATCTCTCTCTCTCTCTGTATCTCTCTCTCTCTCTGTGTATCTCTCTCTCTCTCTCTGTGTATCCCTCTCTCTCTCTCTCTCT
>JACXGM010012969.1:0-23497 GCA_016801145.1 Umbra pygmaea
ACACACACACACACACACACACACACACACACACACACACACACCTTAATTTGATTTCTTTCTAGCCTCTGAGTATCTGTCAATATCTAAGTGGATTCACAGGAGGTACCAGAGGATGAATTGGTCATTTTGGCAACAATATTACCAGGGCTAATTGCTATGATTATAATAATGATTATTATTACTGCACCACGAAAGAGTGTAGAGAGCGCTACAATTCCTGGGTGTGTGTTGTTGAGGAAGTCAATGGACTGCCACTAGCTGTTTTTATTCAAAAAAATGTCAATCACATCCATTTTCTGCTTAAAGTAAAAATATTTTTGAATAAACGTGACCCATGTTATTTGGAAGTTGCTACCAGAAAGAAAAGTGCTTGAATAGACCAAAAGAGGTGGGAACATCCAGTGGTCTTACAGGAATATTCTACTCTACTTCTTTGTCGCTTTAGGTGGCGTGTCAATACGCCTGTTGCATTTTATTAAATTGTCTCCTAATCAGAGTGTCTAAGTATGACACAAGCCCTCTAGCCACAGCTCTCCTGCCTGCAATAGCATGCCAGACCAGGCTCCAAACAAGTCACACACGCGCAACACTGGAGCCATGACTGTTTTCATGGGACACCAAGTCACTTGGTTTTCTAGAAACACAGTGACGTGGTGTGTCAAAGTCACCATGTTCATCACAGGACAGATCAAACAGCATGTACACAGAGATAAATAACAAAACCAACAAATTTCACTATGTGGTCAAAACTGAAATAAAAATACAAGTGACTGACTCATTTCCTAGGGTGGCACACTGCCTGTTATCAAGAGTGTGCATGTCTTTCCAAACAAACCGTCAAGTCTTGGCTATGATATCCTGTGCAGAGAGACCAATGAGAGGAAAGGAAGAAACAGAAGATGGGGCCAATAGAGGTTAAAACAGAGTCTGATGCCTAGAGCAGACACAACAATTCTTTCAATACATTTTCAATGTCCAATGAAGCACATTCTGGCCTAAAAGAAACACCAATGTTTCAACTTGCTACATTCCAAATATAGCAGAAATTAAAGTATGATCTGTGATCTCCAGCTTCTTCATTGGCTTAGAACTCACCTATAATGACAGAGCCCAAGCACCACATTTCCTTTTCTCCTGGGTCCATTACTCTGTGCACCCTGCTAGAGACAGAGCCAGGTCTCTGGCCAATATGACTGCGTGCTTCCCAAATGCACCGAGAGCCATTACCCACTGGTCTGGATAGAGCAGTTAAATTCAACTTCCAGTAAAAACACTGAATCTATAAAGCACCCAGTTAACACAATTACCCAGGACCCTCACTATTAAAATGGCTCCAAAGGAGTTGGGGGGGATATCCGCAGCCTCCGGCCCTGGTTCCCAAATCTCAAAACACTGATGAGGGGTAGGACACATACCAGATAACTGATTGAAATTGAGCGGGTTGCCACAACAGTGAACTAAATGAATGTGAAGTACTACTGAAACACAACATCTACCAGCGTGTCATTTTTTACATGACTAAAATTAAATTATGAAGCAGATCAAACGCCTTTTAAAAATCTGCTACATAAACTACTGTTTTTTATCAGTGTGAAAACAAATAAATTGGCCTGAATTATAATGTAATTATGTTTATTTCTAAAATCAAGTCTGCTTTGCTAAATAAGTTAAATAAACTCAATGTTTGTGTCTTTGACACAATATTACTTGGTACTGGATATCGGCCCAGGCCCAGAGGTTGACGTAAAATAATTTGCAAATGCCAAAACAAAAATACTTTAAAACAAAATAAAAATATGATCATAAACATGTGCTTTGGATTTCACTGAAATGTATTTAAAAAAAAACTCTTCATTGATTAATAACATCATAAAATAATCAAATGTTTTGTTTAAATTATTAATTATTTATAAATTGTAGACCAGCTATAAAGTATTAACATTATTTATTATTATAATTATTATTTAGGCAAAATTTCAATAATATTGTGAATTATATTATAACTGAGAATCTTTATAACAAGCCGATTGCAAAACCAAAATAATATAAGAAAATAAAGCCACCGTACACAGAGACGGATTGAACCAAACCATAACACCGACCATGAAAGACGTTATTTTCACACTGTTAATAAAAAAGCAGCCTATAAAATATGGGCACATTGAAATTTTACGGATATTTGTGGGTATTGTTACAATTGATGATTACAAAAATCAAACTAGTAGTAATCGTTTATTACATATTTACAAACATTAATGATATTAAAGGATCTTTTAATTTGTCATTATGGCATCAATTCAAGGAATTTGTGGTGTTTCTGTTTTACCCATATCGCTGCATGTCTCGACTACAGAACTATATGTAATCTACGGACACTGTAACTTAGCAACATGGGCGGCCACCAGGAGCAGGCAATGACCAGTGTTCATCTGCTAACCAGCTGGTGGACTTGCAAATAGACGTCAGAAAAACCATAAATAGTTTCCACGATTTCATTCATCAGAATGTGTATTTTGCTTCAATGCAGATCATCTAATTTCCCATTCAATCTAAGTGTACTTTCAGGAATTTGTCATTTTCTATCAGAATATGTCAAATCTTGTAATAACTTTTCAATGTGACAATATATCATATTTACGAGACTGTACGCAAATAAAGATTTTAGGTCCGATTTATGCTTTCTAAAATGTAACCTTTCATTTTGTCTGGGTATAATTTTGTGCGTCTCTTGAAACGCATCCAATTTATTCTCAAAATCCACCAACACACCTCAACCCTTCTTCAAATTTGCAGTCTGCAGCAGTCAAATGAGAAACTGTCAAGAGCCGTGATTTGTGCTATTGATTGCGCCCGAGCGGGATGCGTTTTATGCTTGCAGGGAGGGGAATTGGAGAGAGAGAAAATGAGCGGAGATAGGAGAAACGGGAGATAAATACTTTGACCAAATCGAGGGGCCGCGGTTGCTGTACATTTCCTGTAGAATAAGTGCGCCTTCCTAAGAAATGAACTATGGACTGAGCGAGAATGTGGCTGGACTGGTTCAATGCTCTGGCTCCTAAACAATGAGTCTTGACTTCAGATTCCGTGCCCTGCGCCTCCCTCCCCTCTCCGCTTCCGCAGTTAGCCAGAACAAAGAGAGAGTGAATACGCGCTGGGGGCTACCTATTCACGTGAGAAAAGGCGTTTTGGTGGCTAGTCTCTGACCGTGGGGATTTAATTATGCGTGTCTCACCGCGGACCACCGCCTTTTTGCAGGACTGACTGACTAGCATTTCCATTTATCTAGCCTATAGCTTTTGTAATGTCTCACCGTGGCTTCAGAAAAGGCTAAAGTAATAAATTGACTTTATAGATGCACAGATTCATAATGAAAATAAAGATTATAAGACGAAATAAAGAAGAATTATTGAATTTATAATTGAAATATCAATATCAACGTTCGTATACATTTATTGATTGAAGGACTAGAACTGAATCAAAAGTCAATTGCGTACAGCAATAGATTAAAATTAAAAAAGTCCCGTTCTAGGTAGGCTATAACATATTTTTATATAAACTATAATACTACATAACAATAATAATGAGGCATATTAATGATAAGAATAATACGTTGTTTAATTTTCTGTGTATTACAAAACAAGCTCTGGGAATAGGACCTGTACTCCAGACAGGGAACAAATATTTGTTGTTTAATGTCAAAAGTTGATTGACAGACGTTAGGGCCATGGACATAAAATGTGGTACTGTAAGTGCCATCCAGTTTCTAATCACAATATAGGCCTACATACATAAACAAGGACTTGCAAATATCTTCCTGTCATATAAAATAGCAGACTAGACTGAAATTTGCTCGTGAAAATATTCACAGCAGTTGTCTAATACACCCTTTCTTCCCTGAACGAATGCACTAGAAAAAGTTTCTAACAATAAAATAAAACTCTTAACATTCAAATAAATGATAAAACCTGAATAACAATTGCATTTTTGCTGTTATTATTAGTAGTAGTTGGCCTATATTATTGTCAATATTTTTATTACTTCAAAGGCATCTATGCACACCTAGTCCTACTACGACACATTTTAAGATATAAATAATAATAATAATACATAGAATATACGTAGTAAAATGTTATTATAGTATTTCACTCTTCATTATCTATTCTGACAATGCTGCCCTTCTCAATATGGGCTAATCTAAAATCAATCCACCCTTAGGCCTATATTATCCCGTAGTAATAGCAAAAACAAACATGTGTGGAAAGGGAAACCCCGCTGTGCAAACGCATCTCCTCAGAAACCTATTAATCTTCTCAGTGTAGTTGTTCACCCTGAAAACGCAGATAAAGAACCACAGGAAATGTTTACTTTTCTCTGGCTATTCTTTTGAAGTTCCTCTACAAGAGAAAAAACGCACCGAATTATGATATAAGAAAGAGCTGGAAGAAAAATTCTAAGTCATTTCAAAATATATTTCCTGATTAAAGTAATTAGCCTGTTAATAATTTTTAAATAGCATGTGGTACAAACAATTTCCTATTTTAAAAAACTACATTAAAGGAAATATAGGTTATTATATGTACCTTACATTGGATTATGTGCAACAAAGAAAATGTGTGTTCTGTAGTCATAATTCGCACAAGACTTTCCAGAAGAACCGTCCCCGCAGTCTCCAGCAATTAATTACAAAACAGCGAGAGGAGAGACTGCTGGTCTTGACTTGAACTCATTCAACTTAAAACAAGAAAAGTACATAAAATATAACTGTAGCCCTATCAGACCTACACAATATTGTATTCAGGCAAACATATCCTCAGTCACTCAATAGCTGCAGTCATAAACTGTATGCGATATACATTAGCTGTGGAGACTCATTCTGTATAGCGTTCATATCACTTTCTGCTCATCGAGATGCAGAACATAGTAGGTGCTGATATGTTGAGTGATGGAAGTAAAAATAGTTTGTGTGTGTGGTAGCAAGACAGTAATAGACAAACAGTAAAACAAAGTGGCCAATATAACCTCATATTCAATTACCTTCCTTGTTGATATTCTGGCTCTTAGTTTTATCCCAGGGTGCATTGGCCTTGTCATCCTCTGGCCCATCCATCATGGCCTTGTCGCTAGGCACGTACCAGGTGGCGTGCTGCTCTGCCATCAGAGTATCAAGGTCAATAGTGCCCATTGAGCCCTTCCCAGCATCCGGGCTGCAGCTCGCCAACTCATTGTCTCCATTCTGTGGGGGACAGTCGCCACTCTTTTTGCCGTTCTTCATGGCCAGAGGCTGGTCCTCTGAGATGCTGAACTGCTGGCGCTGCAGCAGGATCTGGGCCTGTAGTATCTCCAGAGGGTGGATCTCATCCTGGCCAGAGGTGCTCGACGGGGTGCGTACCTGCTCCATCCCAGGTGTGCCTGGGTGACCACCTCCATTGCCCCCTGTGCCCCCAGCAGGAGTCAGTCCATAGTTGTCGGGTGTTGAGGTAGTGTGATTAGTGACGCCCGGCATGCCCAGGGGCTTCTGCCCATTCATCAGGCCGTGTTCCCCCCGTTGCAGCTTGGGTGAGCTGGTGATGTGCGGACTGCGGTTGGGCTTGGAGACGAGAGCACCTCCTGCATCTGAACTGGAGGAAACTTCGTCCTCATTGCCGTAGTGGGTGCTCACATCGTCAGGGAAGTCCATGCGCGGTGAGCTACCATTAGACTTAGTAACACTCTGAATCCCACTGTCCAGAGAAGACATCAGGTCAGCCTGGTCCCCCAGCATCAGGTCACCTCCCTTTCCCCAGGATGGGGACGGGAGGGGTTTCTCGTGGGGCGTACCCCCACCCCTCTCCCCAATGCCAGCTGAAGGGGGCTGCTGGCCTGGACTTACAACAGGGTTTCCACTGTCAGAGGAAAAAAAGATCCCAGGGCTCACATGGCCGCTGTCTCTTTTTCTCCTCCCTCTCCCTCTCACATTCCCTGTTGCTGCTTTTCCCTCACTGCAGGGAATAGCGTCCATGTTGTAATTTGGGGAGAGGGCACTGGCTTCCCCCTGCACCGTCTGGTTTTGACCTGCAGGCTTTATGTTGCTATTCCCGGGGCCAGGTATCTGGCTGTTTTGGGTAGTACTAGTGCCGCTCTGAAAATATTCAGGACCGGCACTGCCAGTCCCATTAGCTGTGCCGCTATTAATGTCCTGCTCTGTCTGACTCAGTTTTCGCTTGCCCTCACTTTGGTTCTTCTTGTTGAATGTTACGTTTAGGTTCGGGGCCCCTAGGCTGGCGATCATGTTCTGGCAGGCCGTGGAAAGGGCAGCCAGACAACTCTGCCCGAAAACATTGTCTTTAGTGCTGGTTTTGCTAAAGTTCCCAAGTGAGAGTGCTCCAAGCTTACTGACAGAGGGTCGCTGGCCAGGGGGGAACTCAGACTGTTGGGGGTAGTTCCCAGGCGAGGTGTTCACACCCTGGGGGGTGCTGTGCGCTGCACCCGGACGATTAGCTCCTCCATAAGGAAACGTAGGTTGAGCTCCCATTGGAGGGCCTGCGGGAAAGTCAGACGGCCGCCTCTCTGATGGTGCATTGGGGTGTCCTACACCTGCCCCGGGGGACTGCATCTGGGAGAGGTTGCCCATGTTGTTGCCAAACTGGGCATGGATGCCAGGCGAGTGGAGGGCCTGTACATGGCCTGTATCTCCAGATATCCTCATCTGTTCCTGCATGCCCATGCCATTCATACCTGGCCTGAACATCATGCCCGGTCCGTTCTGCTGAAGCCCCATGTCATGGCTCCCAGCCTCCCCGCCCGTCCCCCCCATACGCCGTGACATGATCTCTCCAGTCGGGTGAGCACCGGGGAACCAGTTCTCCTGAGTTATATGAGGGTTCTGACCCTCAAAGTTTGGCATTCGTCCCCCATTCTCCCTTTCAAAGGTGGGCTGAGCCATGTTCCCCACTGGGCCGCCGTGAACCATGGATCCCGGAGGCACATCGCCATGGTGACCTAGCTGCTGCAGGCTAGGCTGCCTCATCCTCTGCTGCTGGTTCCGAGAGGCCATCTGCTTGATCATCATGGCTGCGTTCTGACGCTGCTGAAGTGACTGCTGCTCCGGGCCGGTGTGCTGAAGTGGGCCAGGCGGGAACGCCTCCGTCACTGGCGGGGTGAACTCCCCAGGCAGACCCGGGTAGGCGGAGGGAGAGAGGTGGTTCTCCATGCCCTGGGCACTGTGCATGCCACTGCCCCACGTTACACAACTCTCCCCTCCGTGTGCATTGGTGAACTCAAACCTGGGCCTCTTAGCCATGTTCATGTATGGAGAGTCAAAGTGTTGCAGCCTCTGATTCGGAGGCTGTTGGGCAGAGGGCGGTGGAGCCGGCTGTTGCATATTAAACATGGGGTCCCCGTAAGGGTGCAGGCCCCTGTTTTCCAGTCTGTGAATAGGATACTCAAACTGGTTGTGTTGACCAGGCATCATGACGCCACCGTCCAGCATGTTGGGGTTGGTAGAGCCCGACTCAGATTGGGGTGGCCGGGGCAGGCCAGGGGGACATGTGTTCTGTCGTGGTATCAAACCAGCCTGCTGCTGCTGCATGAGAGGGTGTCTAGCACTGACCCCTTGCTCCATCCCCACAGGAATCTTGCGGCCGTTACCGAAGCGCTCAAAAAACACTCCGTGAGGTGGCGGCTGCTGTGGCCCTTTGGAGATAACCTGCATACCCGGGGTCCGAGCCAATGCAGGGTTTCCAGGGAAACTGCCAGGGGCCACTGGCCTTCCTGGCCCAAACTGAGGCAGTTGAGACTCTGATTCTGAGGGGGAAAATACAGGTACGTCAAAATGTCCAGTTGGGGGCTCGCTGGGGAAATTATAATCTAAGCCCTCTACAGAACCTTGATTAGGAATCCGCCGAGGCTCCAGACCATGTGTTTCAGAAGAAGAAGAAGAGGAAGAAGGCAGACCATGGAAGGATGCTGCCCGGTTAGGGGACTGGTCTAGGGGTAGACAGGGGGCAGGGACAGCGTGGTTGCCGCTGGGGGGGCCGTGGTGCTGGAAATCAGGCATGTTACCAGATCTCTGCTGCTGCTGCTGGGAGAAGCTGTCCCCTGCTTGGCCTTCCGCAAGGGCGTCGAACCCCTCTCCAAAGCCCTGCTGTGGCCCCATGCCATTGTTGTTGTAACCCATCAGCCTTCCACCATGCAGGCAGGATGAGGCAGGGTCTGGGGATCCAAAGTTCCCACTGAAATGAGGGTGGTGTTGGTGAGGGTGAGACTGGTGGCCGTGAGGATGACCTTGATGAGGTTGTTGGTTGTTAAAAAATCCATGCATGGATCCTTGCTGCTGTTGTTGTTGCTGCTGGAGACCATTGCCTGCATGCATGTCCGAGTGGCCCCGTGGGTGAAAGCCGCCGTACTGCTCCCCCCCGTTCATGTTCATATTGAGCCCAAGCATCGGAGGCTCGTTCAGTGGGCCCATGCCCGGCTCTCTCGATGGGACTCCGGTATGAAAGCCGGGGCTTTTGTAATGGGAGCTCATGTTCAGTCTTGGCTGGTTTTGGCTGTTTCTCTCTGACTGTCCAGGGTTTCTGTTAATAATTTGGGAACCAAACTGATCCAGCCCAAACATACTTCCCCGCGATCAATCCCACATGACCGCGAGAACGCTTGGTTTATGAGGCCGTCTAGTTTAAGTCTGTTTTTTCCGTCCGTTTCTCCCCTCGAAAATAATGCCAAAAATAATTGAAGTAATAATGGCTCAATGTGCCAGATAGGCTATTTACATATATCAAAAAGTTCTGATTTAAAAAGAAGAGAATGGATATTAGATCTATTCACTCACCAAAGTAGACTAGGCTACTCATTGTTTTTCAATATCCAACGTGTCCCTCAAGTGTTGCGACGAAATTTAAAAACACTTTTGTGAAATGGAGCTCGCCTTTATCCGTGTGTAGTTAATGGCGTTTGGTTTATTCCTATAGGTTACAAATAAAACAAAATATGTTTTCACTTGCAATGTTACTTAGGTATAATATAATATTCCAAAGTTTTCGGGGCACATGTCCTCTTTGCAAACTTGATAACACCCCTCCTCTAATTTGTAATATATGTTCTTGATCCACTTCATAATTCCAGTGCCTTGTCAAATGTCCCAGGAGTCAGGACGCAGAATTGTATATTTGAGATCCCATTCTGGAGAAATCCACCGGCACATTTACAATTCTAATTTTTTGTTGGTTTGAACACTAAATAAACAATGTCCCACAGTTATGGGTGCAATGTCTTAAAACGGCACAATTAACAATTCTACAATTTCAAGTCTGGAAGAAAGTCCGGAGGGAAAATCCAGCCCTGTCATTAAGGCTATGTGTGGAGCACTTTTGCGCCTCCGTGTCCCAGAGCTTCGAGCATTTACTACCCGCACTCCACCACCACAGAGCGGCTTGACAGCATAGTCCAACTGGTCCTGGTCATATACCCTCCAAGCGCGCAGAAGGCGCGGAATCTCTATCGGCGTTTTCCTCGCTCTCTTGTATAACGCACTCCTTCTGCTCCCGTGTCTGGTGTGGTCTATTCCAGCTGGGAGCGATTCGCAGATAGATCACACTCTTGTCTGGCGCTTGGCGCTGTGTGAGTTCAACGCGTTCAGGGAACCAGCAACAAGTTTTGCATTTCTGCAACCAATTCCATCCATGAAGTCCTCGCCAATCGGAGGCTGTGCAGCGCCAGTGCCGAGGGAGGGACCATCTTTTAAGGTGGTCCAAGATGTGGATAAGAAACAGAACGAGACAGTAATACTGTATCAAGATCGCAGTTCCACCACAACTAGGTGTCATTTGTTTTACTTGCTCTATTTTATTTTTAATTAATGATCAAAATGCCTATGTCTATTTGAAATTGTATTTATATAATGGCTATATAGGCATAGGCCATATGTATACCTTTTTGCATATTGTCATAGAATTGCAAATGAATACACGCGTTAGTGTTAGTAGCCTTCTATTTGATTATTTCCTTAATTGTTGATAGAAATGAAGATGTATGACATTCATTTAAGCTCAATGAAAGGGACATGGTCTCACAATAGCTGTGGTTAAACAAATGCCGGGGCATATCACTGGCCCGGAGTTTGTACTGTCACCTCACTTTAAACTGCAAATTAACATTTCCATTCAGATGAACCATTATGGCTACAATAATTCAGTTTACGTGATAAAGGAATCAATTAAAGAGTCATTTATCTTCTGTTTATTGACACGAAAGGAGGGGCGGGCAAAAGAATGGACCAACTGAACCTTTCTTAAGTGTAGCTAAGGTTACTCGTTACTGTAACAATTTTGATTAAAAAAAACCTCTGAAAATAAACGTAGTTGTATGTATCAAGCTATTTTATAAACGTAACATTGCCATAGAGGCTAATCATGCAACATTGCTCTTTAACGTCTTTTTAAACAGGCTATATGTAGCACGAGATGTGGTGCTCTTTGATTTAAAGCCTGGTCCTGAGAGATAAGATGTAGCATATCAGATGAAAATACACGAGCAAGTGAAAACAGTGACATTGAGATGAAATAAGGTTTCACATCCGGTCCACCCCAGGCTGTATAACTGTTTAAATTATTATGGACTTTACGGGAAAATGCATGTTTATGTGTTTTGTTCACGTTTAGCGCAATGAAGAGAAAGAAAGATAAATTAAGATGTGTGTATATGGGGGATTGCATGGTTACTCCACAAAAATCTAGGCTACTTGATTGTATTATGTCCTAGGATAGTAAGGATGAAAGGATATCATAATCGATAAAAAATGTTATGCACTTCAGACTCATCTCATATAGGCTAAGTGTTTTCTTATTTTGCATTTGCATCTACGGGATTAAACATTTTGAACTAGAAGGCTACCACTAGGATGTATTTTATTCACAGCTATGTGTGTGGTTCAAATAGGTAAAGAACGGTATATTAATCATGTACCAAACTGATCATAATTTCACACATTCAATTAAGGAGTTATTTATTAGACTAGCTATTGTTCAATGTTATTTTACGGTTTACTAAATATATGGAATTAATTTAAATGGAATGTCCTTATCAACATTTCTAGTCTCTATTAACAATTTCACCGAAAGAGAACTTCAATATTATTTACCTTTGGGTTTTCATAAACCCAAATGAAAATTTAAATGACATCCAGCTAATTGCCAAAATTAATGGGTTATTTAAATATCAATTTAGACACGGCTTCTGCAATTACACAGACTGCACTTTGTCGATCATAAAAAGCTTCGTCCAATAAATTAAGAGGATTAATGGAAATACTAGACCTAATGATGAAGATGAAACAACTCATATTCTGCTTTGTCTCCTGTGGCGCGTGTGGGTTCTGATCTGGCGTGTGGCTTGTGAACAGTGCACGATGGGATAGAAATACGGCATGCCATTTGATAAGTAGCCTACAGACGTGTTTTTGTAATAAATGTTAGGTATATATGCACCCCCACCCCTTTCCACACACACAAAACACGCGCGCGCACGCATAGGGCCTTTTGGTATTTCCTCTTGCAACTTAAGAATTCTGCTAGGTGATTAAATATTGATTTGGGTGTGATTGGTCTTCAAGTCGACAGCCTATCCCTACTTTCTATTGAAAATGATTTCACTCCATGAACAAATCAAAATACAGGCTTATGCTAGGCTACAAGAAACCAAATATGAGTGACGTCCCTTTGTGAAAGTCAATGTGCAGGTGTACATAAACAAAAACCTACCAGCTCTCTTGTTGCCTATGCCTGCTTTCAGTAGGGCGTATAAGGAGTAGTTCTTTACAATCCCCCACGGCGTTCTATTAATATAATATTAAGTTATTATGGAGCTCGAAATCAGTTAGAAATTGTGTTGCATATTTGCTTTTCATTAATGATATTATAGGAATTTTGCATGCTGCTAATACAATAAACAATCTCGCATAATTTTGGGGAATCATAGCCTTGACAGCATTCATGTGTTTCATTTATAGAGAGTGGAAAACATATCACATATCTATTCCTAATAGGTCCATCTCTGTTACTTTAGGGTACGGCCGTTTTGAGTTTGTCATCATAGGACTAGTTCCTTAAGGGGAGAATAAGAGCAGGTATTTCACTTCTATAAAAAAGGCACAGTGCCACCTAGCGTTAGATAATATATAAACACAGCGTAAAGATTGTAAGAGCGGGAATAAGAACCTAGACAAGATTGTTGCCAATCAAAGGCTGATATCAAATAATAATTTACATTTTTATTTTAGGCATCCCGAATTAATCTCAATTATAAAGCCTGTTTTAAAGTCATAAAGGTATGCTTATGATTGTTATTATATGAAGCAGTCAATGAAAGCCAGTCAACTTCAATAGAGCCTACAAAACAATTTCAACTTGGGAAGCATGACTCTGTTTTTAGTGTGTCTGTGTCATAGAGAGCGAGGGAGTGATCGAATGATACCAGGTCGTCAGTGCCATCAGGTCTCCGGCTCCGCCTCTCAATGACATGTTGTCAAGGGTCAACCCAGATACATTTCAAGGAATTACTTGGAACTAATTAACTCAATTAAAAAAGTTTCACAAACACTTTTTTAGGAATGCTCCTACTTTAGTTGATCCACAAGAGGCTTTCAAACACCAAGAGTCAAAACTTTTCCACAAAGCTGACCATCAATTCACAACTCAACTCAATGCAAATATTTGCTTTGAATCTGGAAAGTGATACTGAAAACTACGCAGGGAACATGAACTGACTGAAAGCGACAAGGTCAAAACCCCCTGGGAATTGAGATGTCAGGCCATCGGTTTGAAAACATGGACACATACAGAGAGGACCAAAGAAAGACCTGGTTCAGGGTAAAAAGCTGGGCTATCATTTGAACATGTCTATGCTGAATGCAACTCTAGAAGACAACAACAGAGTCCAACTTAAACAGAACAATAGCTAGAGTGGATTTATTTAATCTCACACTTACTGTGGAGGAAAATCTAGGTCCAGAGCATGCAGAAGGCCCTCTTCCAGACCTTGTTTCCCACCCACGGGAGGGGATTATGAGCCAGGGCAAGGTGTACGGGCAGAGTGCTGCACAGGCCAGGGTGATTTCAGTGGTAGGGGCAGGAGAGAGCAGGCAGGCTCTGGGGCGCTCGGGGCACACGCCAGCGCAGCTGACAGGATGTTATGTGAAGGAGAGAAGCACATCGCTTGACGAGAGAGAGACAGACGGAGAAAAATAGCTAGAAAGCCATAGATGTGAGCCAAAGTGAGAGAGGAAAAGCTGTGTAGAGGCATTTCTGACTGGAGGGCTACTTGTCAGTGTTCGGAGCGTGGTTGATGACGAAATCATCAGAGTGAAGACTGAAGGAAGAGTGAGAAGGATCCTAAGGTGTTCTATCATACTGTCCTCACTGTGCTGCAATATTCCACCACCACTTCTATTGCACTTACATTGCTGTGTTGGTACATAGCTATGGAGTTATATGGCACTTTAATTTGAAATTGTGCTTGATTAATAATAATACATTTTCACAAATTCCATAAACTTACATTTAAGCCTATTTACATATACTTTTTATATATTTCTAATGTGCTTTGTTATTATATAGATTAAACAAATTGCAACTGTGAACAACATTTTTTTATACATTATGCAAAAACTGTCCTACGTGACAAAGAAAGCCCCCTCTCTTATGAGGTTCACAGTGTCGATGAATCTCGCCGCTGCGTTTGAGGCCAGCCCTTAACAATGGACAGTCCAGAGGGCTGTCACCGTTGTCACTGTTACACTCATTTCTATTGTGATTTAAGAGTCCATTTGTCTCAATAGTTTGCTCAAAAAGACAAGATAGCCAAAGCGAACGTCCCTCCTCTGCCCACTTAATTCATGGTGTTAACACAGCTCTTCCTCATCCAGACATGTCTCACTAGGGGGCTGCCCAAATAGACAGTTCCTTCCCTTTCCAGGGCCAGTGTCCTGTGCAGTGGGGATCTGTGCAGCAGTCACTCCCGGTCCCTGGTTGTACTGTCAGTCAGCTCGGCCATCTCAGCACATCGGGTCACTGGGGTTAAGCAGCATCTGTCATCCAGAGGAAGGCCATTGTGTCAGGGGGAGAAGGGCAGAGCTCTCTGTCTGTCTAAATGTCCCCACCTCTTCCAGCACAACAGGAAAGACTCAGGAGAATCTGTGGTCTGGTGTTAGACCCAGCCCAGCTCACAAGATGAGGAAACACTGACATCACGGACATCCAACACAGGCCAAAAATAACTCCCCAGTCCTTTTAGACCTGTGGCCTCTACGCCAATCCAGTCTCTGGGGGTTACAGGGCATGACTATGCAGGGACTGACTAATCCACCCGGCCTATTCCTCCTACTACAGCCACTCAATGACCTAAGTGCAATTAGGGTTAACTGCCCAGCTCATGGACAGAAGGACAAAGCTTTTATCATGGCAGCTGGGCGATTGAACAGGGGTTCTTGTAGACAACAGTCAGGTTCCCAAACCACTATGCCACCTTGCCGCCGCCCCAAATGGTGCACTTTGAAACGTAACTCACAGCATACATATTAATCAATGGACATATTAATTTATGTGTATACAAACAACCGGTAAAAGGCAATGTTTTTTCGTGTATTGCCTGGATCAAAGATGAGTAATAACCCTGACAACATCTTTGATCCCGAATCACGTTGCAGTGGGCATTCTAAATCGTTGCCGGTCCATAGCCTCTATCAGACAGCCACGGTTTATTCCTGTTTGCCTGTGCGTGCACTTGGGCTTGAGTTTCCATAAAATGTGTGCTTGTCTCTCTCCTCTTTTGGAAACAGTATTATTTCTGTTCTGCTGAAAATATGACTTGTTTCCCTGCATCGGCACACGTGACCATTCTCCACAAACAGGAATAAAAGAACGGATATCTGAGCTGGCAGACTGGCGGCTCTTCCTGCTCCCGGAGTAGACCCTGTTGTTCAGGGACAGTACTGACCTCCAGGAGACGGATGGCACAGTCTGACTTCATTCTGGAACCTCAAATATACTTTCTTTCCAAGGAGGTGTATTAGCCAATCAGACGTGGCTTGCCTCCAAAAGGTGTTCAAGCTGACTTTTGTGAAAATAAAAGTAAAACTAGGTACATTGCTATTTACAGAAGACCCTGACCAGAATTTTCACTGTGATCTTCAAAAATAACCATATCTTTATATTCCATTAACAATAAAGCAGAAATATGACTGTCTGTTCACTTATATTTCATAATGGAAATGTAAAATTATAGGACTTTCTTTATTCTGAATGCAACAGACTCACCGTGGAATGGTCTCATCCATGCTTTGGTTCACACTGACTGAAGTAATGTTTCATAACCAAAAAGATTTGTCAGTTCTGAGTATCTTATTAAACTAGGGTCAGATAATCCACCAATTATTCAGTTTGGCTTCTACACCATCCAGTTCTTACGTGAAGATATGTGCAAAATCTAGGAGTTTTGCAGTTTAATAAAATATATCCAATAACAGAATTATTTGTTAACCAGAAGTAGTCTGCTTACAAACACTAAACTGCAGAATTTCTATTTCACAGGAAACATGCATACGAGCCATTTACAATGTAGCATATTAAAATAATAATTTTGCTGAACGTAGGTAATAAGAAAATTAAAGAAGTTTGGAATTTACTAAAACATGACAAATATTATTTGAATGCAAATTGTTGCTGTAGTTCACTTATTTTGCGCATTGGAGAATAAGTTCTACACTGCATCCCATTATATACAGATAAAGTGGAAAATTTTAAGAAACAAACACAAACGGGTTAACAGACCAGAGCTAAATAAATAAAACCAAAGCAGTAAATTTTGTGTTGAAATTTATTAGGTATTTAGCTAGTTACATTGTGTAGACTTTTCCACAGCACAAAACCTTACAGACAGAAAAGGCAAACATAATAAAACAGCCACTACCATGTCCCTTAAATTTGAATGGATGATCAGAAATATTTAAAAGCATTTTTTATCTTCTACAAATTTGACAGCTTACATGATCACAAAGTTTTTGTAAGGACTAGACTGTCCTCTATCCTTTTCCCATAGTCATAGTCTTTACAGTACACATACTAAACAATTGTGTCCTCTGATATTGAGAGCTGGGTTGCATTTTGAAATGTATGTTTTATTTAATGTAAGGCAGAGACCGTAGTTTTTTCACTGGATATCTGGAATTCATCAGATCCATTGTGGCTGTGACTTCTCGTTGATACTGATCGCTCGTGATAACTGTAGTCAGTGAAGGGCTTCAGGAGAGATCTGCCTGCCATCTAAAGCCCTGTTTACACCTCATCCTAACATGACTCCTGTCCTCACCTTGTCACAAAACTCTGGATCACAACCGCTTTCGATTAGTTTGTTAAACGTCTACAAGACTATCAGAATGTAAACAAGATTAGGACAAAGAATACGTTAGCAGCCAGTAGAAACACTGCAGGTCGGTATTGCCGTATTGCCCATGGAAAGTTTGTGGTTAGTTAAGGGCAAGGTGTTGAACGAAGCACGTAAACAGTTTTTATCACCCAGATCCCATCACCCTCGCTGGATGTGCACTAAACCCGTCACTGAGAAGGTTCACATTCCCTGTGAGTCTAATACAATATAAAAAAATATATCAAGACTAAGCTCTTCGTAAAAAATATTCCAACTCTCTTGGCTGAAAGCATGACTGTTTATATATATTTATATAAAAAAGGCAGAATGGCTGAGGATGAATGACCAGGTAAGACTCATTATTTACTGTCCCACAAGCATGAACACACAGCAGCCTTCAGGCTTCAGCGAGACACCGTCTGACTGGCCGCGGTGCGACACTTCTGCTGACTACAACAGTACAGTATCCCTGTTGGGAGAAATCCCCACCACAGTCCAACTGGTCTAACGCACATTAATGCCACATGTATCAGGCTGTTGAGGACATCATGGCGTTCAGTTAAAACAGAGAAGTAATAAAGTCACTGCAAATGGATCAGACCTCTCCCCAGACTAGGTGGACGCCCTGCTGATCAGGGTCCCAGTAGCACAGTTCCTGATTGGTGGCCATAAGACCCCAGGACAGGCATGCTGGTGCTAGCTAGTTCCCAGAGGTACAGTAAGGCACAGGGTGGTGCTGAGTGAGCCTGGGCTTCTGTCCCCATGCTGCCCCACTACACATGATACGACCGTTAGCTGAACACCCACCCAGAGTCAGAAGAACACAGGCATGCTGCTGGGGTGGAGGAGAGGGTGGCGAACAGGGATGGGGTGGAGAACAGGGATGGGGTGGAGAACAGGGATGGGGTGGAGAACAAACATGGGATGGAGAACAAACATGGGGTGGAGAACAAACATGGGGTGGAGAACAAATATGGGGTGGAGAACAAATATGGGGTGGAGAACAAATATGGGGTGGAGAACAAATATGGGGTGGAGAACAAATATGGGGTGGAGAACAGGGATGGGGTGGAAAAAGTACAATAGAAGCTGAAGGGTTGTAGCACCATCTGGGATAGAAACTGTACTAAAAACTACCTGGGGCCATGAGTAAGAGAACGTGTGTATGTGTGTAACATTGGGAGTGTCTGTGTGTGTATGTGTGTGTAACACTGGAAGTGTGTGTGTGTAACACTGGGAGTGTGTGAAAAACAGTGAGAGCCACTCTCCTTCAGCTGAAAGGACCTGCAAGGATCTGCCCAGGTTTAGCTTTAATCATATCAATCATCTCTAAGGCATTCACACATGTGTGTGTGTGCTTGGACATGAACGTTTTTACTGGGGTTTTGAATGTAGTATGTGTTTGTGTTCATTTGCATGGCAGTGAGACTGAAATACCTGTGTGGACAAGAGTGTCAGTGTTAATAAGACACTGAAGAATGGGAGAGATTAGAGTGGGCACAGGCGCCAAGACTGTCAGTAATCTCTTAATGAGGCCATGGCAGGAACAGACATGTATACATGGAGAACACTGACAGGCTCTCTGTGGCCAACTAATGGAAACCTCAGAGAAGTTCTGAACAGCTAGGCCTGAGGAATGAGGACAGCACAGGGAAGAGGAATGATCTGGAGAAGATAGTCATGAACACCGAAGGAAAACAAAAAATAGCCAAATCATCAGAATGATCGTCTTCGATTGGTAAAAATAAAAACTTGCTTGGTCCAACACTGTCATAGTGGAATCATGACAGTGAACTGCTTTGAAAAGATACACTGCTATCAACAACTGTGTAGTAATGTATGGATAGAGCGGAGGAGCTGGTCTTTCAACAACGCCACGGTGATGGTGGTGGCTGGCTTTAACAAGGTCATTGATATTGTCTTTAGTCCAGGAGATCAAAACAAATGGAGCCTTATCAGCTAGGATTGTGTCACTACAAATCAATAATTCTGTGGATAGAATGTCTATGATTGGGTGCAGGTAGGTCAGGAGGCGGGTCCATTGATCAATTGGCGCGTAGCCCTTGTCCTCCTCATCCTGGTTCAGTAAAGGTGGCACGCAGGGAGTCCGCTTCGCATCATCATCACCTTCGCTCTTCGTCGCCGCTTCTCAAAACCACCTCCATCTCATTCAGCATCTGCAGCGCTGGTTCCTCTCACTTGACCTTGCTTGCGAAGCTGAAAAAGAGGACATTGGAGTGATGAGAGGGGGTGGGCAGAGGGGAAGTAAACACACTTTATTACGTCTGTACAGCCGAACGAGAGGCAGGTTCTGACAGAGCATGCATTAGCAAGTGGAATTCTGCAGTAAAAATGTGCCAGTCACTTCCTGAGTGTCTGAATGGACATGGCCCAGGATGTCCGACATACTGTCCAACAAGAAACATGAAGCTCTGAAGTACATTCAGAAAACCATGTCCCTTTTCATACTGAAAAAAGTGTATTTTAAACGGATCTCATTAAGCCCCTTTTTTGTCTTGAAGGCCCTCACACCCCGAGGTTGACGGTTTTAGAAAGTCAATTAGCGGTTGAATCTGATAGCAGAATACCTTAACGGAACAGTTACCAACCCCACACTGGCCCTAAACAGAGGACATCTGACGGAATGGCATGTGGATTCTACAGACCACACCTCCCTCTCCATCATAGCACAGGCTCCTTTTCAACTGCAGAATTCCATTTGTATGTTAATGAGGCAGAGGAAGCCATCTTGAATAGGTCCCCCCCCCCACCCCCAGCACCTCACCCATGTTAGCACACAAGCAGACAGACAGGCCTGTTAGTGCATCATCTCCAAGACATGGTTCACACACACAGTACGTAACCGGAATGAGCAACACATTTAGTCGACGTTGCTGATATCCCAATGCCACACAAGATTTCACTGAGCCTTATTTACCTTAAGCACATATTTGGACTTTAAGAGAGATGTTAGCGACCTGGAGAGTCGTCTGTAGACCTAGAGTACATTTAGTGACTTTGGTGACCCTTCATCTATGAGGCCAGGCCAAGCACTCGTCCATACCGACAGCCTCTTTGATGGCACCCGCCTGTTTTCTTAGTCCAGGAGAAAATGGGAAACACATGCAGGATTGGGCGAGATGTAGCGGGGGAAGAAACAGAGGTTCAAATGATCAGCCCTGGTGCCAGGCAAGGAATTCTCGAGCCTGGCCCTCTTTAGCCGGCCCAGATTCCTCTTTCTTCTCCATGTACGGCCAAAAGTGCTCAGATTCATATTTTTAGGGGGCCAAGTGGGAGTGGTAAGACCTAAGAATGTGATACACAGAAAGTGTCCAGCGCCAGAATGAACTGGACTGTTTTATTTGCTCTCCATATTGTCTGTGGTAGTTTTTCGGACTACAGATACATGTTTAGAAACCAGTGCTGACTTAATGTAGGGGCTTGACGAACTGCCACAGCCTTCTGAAAAGCTGCTCTCTCGCCTTGGTTCTGAGAATAGGCTGCACAGATGTCTGGCTTCATATGGAGAGATTGAGTAGGCACTTACACACAGCAGAAAGCATTTCACCATGTCAGCAAAAACCTTAACGATCTGGCAAATGCTTCCTATTTCTCTGAGATCTGGTGTTATTGATGAACTAATACAATTAAGAGTTATGGAAGTTCACGTGAGAAGAGCACACACTCACAGAAACCATGGCTCATAAACATGTTGTGCTCCACGGACCACCAGTGTATATGGAGCAAAAGCAGCGTAGCCATGCAGTGATATGCAAAGACAACCCGGAGGAAGAAGAATGACAGGAAATCCAGCAGAGTAAATCGAGGAACCAACATGGCTGCTATCGGCTCAACCCCTCTGCCAGTTAGACTTACACAGCCTCCCTCAGAACTACACCTGGAGCAGCTACTCGTCTGAAGCCTTCGTGCCTCGCACAGAGCCTTTCCTACGCATCTAGAAGTAAAACGATAGAATCAGGAGTCTGTGGCTGCAGAGCTGTGATTGGAGGAAGGAAGGACAGGGTTTCCACACATGCTGCATATCTAATGTCTACAACTTATAAATGACTTAAAGGATGGAGGCATGATTATATTATTTAATCAAAACCTACTACGGACCAAGACTGCAGATTCAAAAATTGAAAAATAATAGTAAAATAAGTGGTTGGCTATTCGTGACAAATATTCTCTCATCAGATCTTCACATTCTGACTGTTACAACACACATGTGGGAACCCTCAGTGGGCTGTTAACAGGGAGGACAGACAGAGAAAGACAGACACACAGACACACAGACTGGAGAAAGGGATAAAGGCAGCAGATGGTATGAATGTTGAATTCCAGCTGCCCCTCCCTCTGGTCCAGAACTGTTAAGATACATGGTCAAAAGGTAGACACCATAGTGCTAGGTTACGTACACAAGACAGTCAACAGGATTACTACGTTTCGAACAAAGGCACTCATTGTATCATAAGAAATATGTAAATGTAAAAAATTACACACGATTGGCACAAAGATTGGCACAATTGCAGTCTTATAAAAATCAAACATGGATTAGTTTGTCATAAAATCATACATGAAACATGAAAAGCTGATGTATTTAGAGCAAAATGAAAGCGGGGATCATTAATTTGTAGAAGAACGAGTAAATGTTGTTCTTAAATGCATGACTAACGAGGACCTGCAGACGGTACCAGTGTAGAGGTGGCTGCTCGTCAGTCTGTTTAGTCTGAGGGAACGATGGTTGTGGATGCCCACAGAACTGTTGAGGTGGCAGAATTATCCTGGCCATGAATGACCTGTAACTTTCTGCCTGCCCAAGGATCATGTGTGGACCAGGTGTGACCTAGGTGGGATACGTCTGCAGCTTCCTGCATGCTGCCTCGCCCTGGGGTCACTGAGGATCTCGGTGGAGAGCAAGGGATAAACTATGATCCTGTCAGGAGTGCTAACTAGGGAGGGGCTTCTTCAATAGTGAATCTTTTTCAATTAGGGAAAAATAGTTCAAGCACTTTTTCTGAATTAATAAAACATTTTGGTTATAACTGCACAACAGACTACAGTAACCCCCCAAGAAGAGCAAGAGACTAGAGTAATGAATGCACAACATAATGAGCCCACACTGCTCTGAGTATTCACAAGACCAACGCTGTAAAGGCTAGGACATTCCACCATGAAAACTGGTGAGTACTGAATTGAACCCTTCTGTTATAACAGTCATAGTTCCTCTACATATTGAACCCTCATCCTTTTGTAACAGTAGTCATAGTTCCTCTTCATACCTCTTCCAGCTCCTTCTGTGTCTCCGCCTCCATCCTCCTGATATCCTCCATGGTTAGCTCTACCCACTTGTCAATCCAACAAAAGAGCTGGCGATGGAAGTTAGTGAAGATGCGCTTCTCTTGCTGCAGACAAGAACAGCATGGATAGAGCCATGGAGAGTTAAAGAGAAGGCACGAGCAAGACAGCTAAGGAAATAGCTTACGTTGCCATCATTGTTGGTGATTAACTAGTAATCAAATCAATATATGCCATCTTTGGTGAAATACAGTAGAATAACACAAATATATTTACAGGTCAATAAAACTGAAGCATATTTGTTGATACCCTTGAAAGCAATGTCCTGCATACCTTATGAATGAAGCTCTCCACCTTGCTCTGCAGGCCCCACCACTTGAACTTCACTGTGACCAGCTTGTATGCACACATCCTGGGGCAGTCCGTATTACTAACCAGCTCCTTCTGTCAGCGGCAACACAACAGGAGAACACACTCAGAGCATCAACACCCACTATATCATCACCACACATCACTGACACCACACGTTACAGAACGGTGCATTCGGAAATAAGCTAAGTTCATTCAAACTTTCCAATAGTGAAAGTCTCAGAGAAAAGAAAGCAGAGATATTCGTAGAACAAAAAATGGTTTAAACCAATCTCAGCGGTAATCTTACCACTAAATTGTAATTAATGCATTATGCGTTGGAAACAAAGTTAAAATAATTATCGATTTGAGAACATGCAGTAGAGGGATGAAAGCCTAAAATGTACTAAAGTGTTTTAAATCCACACGGAGCACTCAGTCTGCATGAGAGGACGAGCAGGAGAGATGGAGGGAGAGAGAGCAAAGTGGATAAACTCCAGATGAAGGGACATTTGTCTCGCTCCACCCTGACAGCGACACCATTCCCAACAGGCATGCCTTTGTGGCCGGGGAAGGCAGATAAAATGGTGCTCACATCAGGCAGTGATAACGGCGTCTCAGCGCAAAGCTGCTTCCATTATTAACACCAAGGACCTGCTCGTCCCACAGAACACACACTTCCAGAAAAACCTATTTAATTAATCACTTCATTCTAGCGCTGCGCACAGGGAGAAATGCCACAGACCTGCCGCAATCACTGCCATACCCTTACTGTTTGATGCTCCCATCACACACACACAGCAGTGAAAAACATTCTAAATTTGCGTAGGGTTTAGCTAGGAAAGCTGTCACAGCTAAAGGAGAACTTCACATAAAACGAATGCGACATCAAAACACTTCCAGTTACATTTCTCCTCGCCCTCTCCCGTCGCCCTGCTCAAAGGAACAGGAGTTTTCAGAAATAAAAAGTGTCCCAATACGAAGGCATTTGTGCATGGAGATTCAGACAAGTGTTTTACTGCTATGAGACACTGGCACAAATTGTGTTCTCTGTCACTTAAAACTGCAATTTTTTTTCTCTCCATATGGCGTGTTTCTATGTCCAAGGTATTGGACATTAATCTTGAAATTAAAATATGATATTCCGTATTGAGGTTTTAAAAATACATATTTAATATAGGCAAGATGTGACAGAGAAGGAACATTCCTCCATAGTGACGACCAAGGGGCGACATCAACTCTACTACTGTGTTGAGCTCTAAGGGATGTAAACTCTCCTAGTGTATGTGGAGCTCTAAGGGATGTAAACTCTCCTAGTGTATGTGGAGCTCTAAGGGATGTAAACTCTCCTAGTGTATGTGGAGCTCTAAGGGATGTAAACTCTCCTAGTGTATGTGGAGCTCTAAGGGATGTAAACTCTCCTAGTGTATGTGGAGCTCTAAGGGATGTAAAC
>JACXGM010012970.1:0-23610 GCA_016801145.1 Umbra pygmaea
TTACTGATAACTTCAACTATGCTAAAATAAATGTTACTGGAATATTTTGAGGAATGTTTCATTTACACATTACGTGTTGTCTTTCTTAACACTGTATTGCACCTCGCGTGAACTGAAAAATCGATTCCTGAGCAATCGATGACAACACATTCAGCACCTTCCCTTGGGACAGCGCCTTGTAACGTCGCACTTAAGAGGCGACGTGATAAGAAGCTTCTAAGGGAGACTTCGGGGAACACACTTACGAACGTAAACAACTTCTGTAAGATATATCTTTTAGAGTCTTCTTAGCGGGCTAAGAGTGAACGTTATCGGGGAACCCGGCCCTGGTCATTTTATGTTTCCATACTTACATCAAATTTTAGCATTGTAACTGCATCAATTTACAGTTGTGCTAAAAAGTTTGCAAACCCCTACAAAATTGGTCTTTGTTGACCCCTCTCCAAACATAGTGCATGTGGTTGTGACCATAAAGCTCTATTTTGGTCTTGTCACTCCAAATTACAGTGTGCCTGAAGCTGTGAGGTGTGTCAAGGTGTTCTCTGGCTTTTTTGTGGCACTGGTGCAGTAAAGGCTACATTCTGGCAAAACAACAATGCAGCTCATTTTTGTTCAAGTACCGTCATATCATGCTTCTTGAAACAACCACACCATCTATTTGCAGAGCAGCCTGTATGGCTTCCGAGGCTACAGTGGGGAGAACAAGTATTTGATACACTGCCGATTTTGCAGGTTTTCCTACTTACAAAGCATTTAGAGGTCTGTAATTTTTATCATAGTTACACTTCAACTGTGAGAGATGGAATCTAAAACAAAAATCCAGAATATCACATTGTATGATTTTAATTCATTTGCATTTTATTGCATGACATAAGTATTTGATCACCTACCAACCAGTAAGAATTCCAGCTCTCACAGACCTGTTAGTTTTTCTTTAAGAAGCCCTCCTGTTCTCCACTCAATACCTTTATTAACTTCACCTGTTTTAACTTGTTACCTGTATAAAAGACACCTGTCCACACACTCAATCAAACTCAAGCCTCTCCAAAATGGCCAAGACCAGAGAGCTGTGTATGGACATCAGGGATAAAATTGTAGACCTGCACAAGGCTGAGATGAGCTACCGGACAATAGGCAAGCAGCTTGGTGAGAAGGCAACAACTGTTGGCGCAATTATTAGAAAATGGAAGAAGTTTAAGATGATGGTCAATCTCCCTCCGTCTGGGGCTCCATGCAAGATCTCACCTCGTGGGGCATCAATGATCATGAGGAAGGTGAGGGACATGACAATGAGGTGAGGGTCATGATAATGACCCGAAACACACAGCCAGGGTAACGAAGGAGTGGCTTCGTAAGAAGCATTTCAAGGTCCTGGAGTGGCCTAGCCAGTCACCAGATCATTTACCCCATAGAGTTGAAAGTCTGAGTTGCCCAGCGACAGCCCCAAAACATCACTGCTCTAGAGATCTGCATGGAGGAATGGGCCAAAATACCAGCAACATTGTGTGAAAACCTTGTGAAGACTTACAGAAAATGTTGGACCTCTGTCATTGCCAACAAAGGGTATATAACCAAGTATTGAGATGAACTTTTGTTATTGACCAAATACTTATTTTCCACCTTAATTTACCAATAAATTCATAAAAAATCCTACAATGTGATTTTCTGGATTTTTTTTTCTCATTTTGTCTCTCAAATTTCAAGTGTACTTTCTATGATGAAAATAACAGTCCTCTCATTTTTTTAAGTGGGAGAACTTGCATAATTGGTGGCTGACTATATACTTTTTTGCCCCACTGTACATCAAACTGATTATAAAAGAGTTCAGGTCACTCTGAAGGACACGGTCTGTTTGACCTCTAAGGGAAATAGGATGACTTTGGGATTGTAACCCAATCATTGACTTCACCCCATCCCAGGCAGGGCGTGACTTACCAGAACTCAGCATCTTCTTCACTCTGTCTTTATAACTACATTTAGCAAGTTTAAGTTCCTTTTTAACTTGCTTTTGTAGGTCTCTATACCGAGTCCCTGATTAAAAATAATGTTAATGAAATGTTTCACTGACCTGGAAACCCGTGGTTTATTATTTAAATAAATAAAAATTTCCTTCCGGGGAATCGTCAAACTCTTCACAGAATGTGATAAGCCGACACCGTCTCAGTTAGTATGTCAATAGGTGTGATGTGTTCAGAAAATCTGGTACCAGCCGCGGTCGGTGGATCTTAATTGAGGACGCCGGGCTCTCTTTACCGTCCTGAAACAAAACGGTATCACACAATGGTTTTGATGTGCTACACAACGTTACATTCACTCCGGTCTTGAACGTAATGCGAGCCTGGAGTACCCAATTAAGATTCATTCACTCTGGTCCCGAACGTAATGCGAGCACAAGGCCCAGTTAAGATCCACCGACCGCGGCTGTCTGGTACCAGTTAGAATCCTAGCAGAAGAGTTCTGACTGGAGTCTATTCTTGAGCGTTGTAGGGATACTGGTTAGAAGGAAGATGCAGTAGTCCAGACAAGACATGACGACCACAGAGATTAGAGTGTGACAGTGAGGGTGTGTGAGCCTGGACATATTGCGGAGGTGAAAGAATGATGTCCGCGTAATTGTTTTTATGTGGGATTCGAATGAAAATGTTCAGTCGACAATGACACCGAGACTTTTGACTTGAGTTGACAGAGGGACCGGGATCTCGTCTATGGTGATATTGAAGTTGTTCTGTTTTGAAAGGGTGGATTTGGAGCCAATCAAGCAGCTTATCAACTTCTCTCTTCAACTCAGCCAACAGGTTTTTGATTGGATCGAGTTCCGTCGATTGAGATGGCCATGGCAGAACATTGATATTGTTATCACGGGAACCATTTCTCTGTGGATCTTGAGGTATGTTTTGGGTCATTGTCTGGTTGGAAAATCCACCTATGGCCAAGTCCCAGCCTCCTGGCAGAAGCAACCAGATTGTCTGACAAAATTGCCTGATACTTAGTGGAATTTATTATGAAATCAATCCTGACCAGTGCCCCGGGACCTCTGGGATTAAAACAGACCCAAAACATCACTGACCCACCACCATATGCCTATCCCTGAATGCATCTCTGTTTGGGCACCAAACATGCCAATGCTGTATCTGACCAAAATGTTCAAGTTTGGTCTCATCTGACCAGTGCACCTTCTTCAAGTCATAATTTAAACTCCAAGCATTTGCATCTGTGTATTGGGGTCAGAAAGGGCTTTCTGGCAACCCTTCCAAAGAAGCCTGCAATTCTGTGTTAGTAATTCTTGGGGATTGTTGTTGCTTCTCTCAACATCTTCCTCCCGATCATTGGGGGCAAAGTACATTTGTGTACTCTACAGTGTTCCATATCTTTTGAATTGTTTAATAATTGCCCTGACAGTGCCTAGTGGTATATTCAATCGTTTGTGGATTTTCTTGTAGCTATTACCAGATGTATGAAGCAAGGTCTATGGCCATCTGTGTCTTTTGAAGTCCCAGTTTTGTTTTCTTCATGGTATTGGATGAAAAAGGAATATATATTGCATGTGTGTATCCATGTTTTTATACCATAATGGAACAGGTGATGTAATGGCTCAATATAGTTCCTTAAGACATAGATGAACTTAAAAAGGGGAATTTAATTCCTGGTTTTAATTTTAATAGATGTTATTTAAAATAATTTTTTGATTTTAGTTTGTTCCATTGACACATTAATAATGTACAGTATTTCTCAAATGTTGGTATTGTGAGTTTATCTCTATAATTTTATGTTTATTTTTTTACAGTATTGTTTAAGGCATTGCCAGTCTGGGGTGCCAGTCATTTTGGAGCCCACTGTATTGTACATCTTCAGGTGATGATAAACATGAATCTTGTGTCATTCCCATTAGGTTTCATTCATGATATATTTGTGTATATTAACAAAATCAAGAAATGTAGTATTGTAATGGTGATTAATACACTTAGATTGGACATCTATCAAGCCAATCATGAAACTGCGGTCCTAGAACTGCGGTCCTGAAACTGCAGCCTCTGGTACTGCAACTGCAGTGATGTTAGCTATATATTAAAGATTGGGAATTTCAACATCAATACCTCTTCAACGAAACATGCCAGAAAGACAAAAATGATATTCTATGAATCTGCTCACGTTTGCAAACAAGCAACACTCCTTGCTTTCCCATATCGATATCATAATTCTGTTTGAAAAGCGAAAAATATGTGAATCTTTGTTTTTTGCCGTTGCAGAGGTTGAGGGACCAACTTAAAAGTGCAATTTTAACTTTTGCTTGCTAATGAAAGACTATCAATAGCTCTGGCCAAATATAATTTTTATCAATTAATCCAACTGATATAAGGTCAGTGACCTCTGCCCTATGATCAACATCAATTAATTGTTTCATTTTTTATTTGGATTCTTTTAAATTGGTTTTAATGCATAAATTATAGAATAAATGGTCAATAGCTCTGACACCATATAACCTCTTTCAAAACAACCTTTTCACATGTAGTAAGGTAAATCTCCCACACCAGGGGTGTCAAACCAGATCCACAAAGGGCCTAGTGTCTGCAGGTTTTCGCTTTTACCTTGTACCTGAATGATTGAATGTCACTAATTGGTTAGGATCTCGCCTCACCTGGCAGTCTACGTCTTAATTGGGCTCTAACTGAAAGGAAAGACCAAAAACCAGCATACACTCGGCCCTCCGTGGAACCGGTTTGACAACTGTGTCCTACACCATCAACATCAATTATTTATAGATTTTTTTGATTTGGCTTTTCTTAAATCAATTCTAATGGCTAAAATAAAGCAATAATGGTCAATAGCTCTGACCCCATGCAACCTTTTTAAAAACAATCTTTTCACATGTGTGAAGGGACATCTCCCACATTATCAAAATCAATTATCTTTTTAATTTTTTGATTAGGCTGTTTTAAAATGAGTACTAATGACTAATATACAGTAATAATGGTCATGAAAAAGATAATTGAGGAACATTGCTATTTTGATGGTGTAGGAGATTGAGCAAGATTAAGATGATTGTTCTGGAACAAGAAAAAAATAAGAAAAAAAGTAGAGACGAACGCTGAGCGCATGAGTAGTTCCAACAGGTAACTCTTAAGCAATCAAACCAATTTAGTTACTGTGGTTGAGGCAGAAACTTAAAAGGTACAAACTATTTGAAGGATAACTGTGTAGTAATTGTATAATTGTTAGGGAAAATTTTACAACAATCACAGAGCTGCTGACCTTGTTCAAGCAGCGTCTGCATTGAATATTCCGGCTGTTTTTTTTCTTTGTTGATGAGAGACTAAGGACAACTGTGTGGTTTGAGTTGCCTCCACCGCCATTGGATTTCCATCGCCTTTCTCCACCACTCACTGGATCATCATCTTCCGCCAACCTCCTCCCCAGGTTTTCACCATCATTTCTTGAGGATGGAGAATGGACAGCTTCCCTACTAAGGGTGGGGTAGGAACTGATGTAATTTAAAGGGAACCGTTAAAAAGGACTGATCTAATATTTTTTTGATGGTTTTTACGGACAAGTTATTATAAGATTGTTGGGTGAATTTCATACTATTTTGTATATTTTTTGTTTTTTTTATCCGTATTGCAATTTAAGATTGCCATATTAGCACTCTGGGCTTGAACCTAAATGCCAATTTATTTTATTTTCATACCAAAACATTTACTTAAACGCCAAGAATTCTGGTGAATTAGTGGATTATTTTGTACTGTATAGCATATAATATCCTGATTTTAGATGCAATATGTTTCATGCCCGGAGTACAATAAAAAAAAAATTCAGAAAGTACTGTGATGTAAATGACCAAATACATGTTGGGTTATAGTATTATTTGAGAGAAACTGCAACTACAAGAAATAATAATACATTTCAGTTAAACGTATGATACATTGTTTTTTTGGTGTGAGTTATTAAGGAAGGTAAAGAAGTACATTGGCCACTTCACTGTTCTATCATGTGCCAGTCTCCTCATAGGACCTAGAAAAAGTAGATAACCTGTTTAACTTAGCCACAAAGCGCAAAGTTGGTTACATCAGTGGCGAGCTAGCCAGGAGACAATTGGTGTATGTAGTAGCAATTACTTTTCTTTAGATTATTTTAACTTTCAAGTAGATGTTGAGTTCTCACACCAACACTGATAAGATATAACTTTCAACGTAGTTAGGGAATATAGAACAGAAATAATGGAGCTCTGTAACAAATATGATATGCGCGGACAGAATTGCCTTTATGTAACTGGCATCCATGATTCCTATTCAGAAGACGAAATTGCTGATTTTTTAAAAGTAAATGGAGAAGTCACAAAAGTTGAAAATGTCACAGATGAGCCTGGGCAACCCACAGGGAGAGCTCTAGTAGAGTATGTATCAGAGAGAGCAATCCCAAGACTAGATCCTGCAAGTCTTGGTAGATTACCAAGCCCTAGAGATTCTAATATGATGTGGCATGTGAGGACCATTCGAGAAATATGTCAGGACGAGCTGGGCAGGGAGTTAGCACAAAGATACTTAAGTGAGCTTCAAGTTTTACATGGGAACAGCAAATCAGCTTTTCACTGTGCTTCAGAGCGAGCTCAATACCCTGCAGGCTGACATACCTCTGTCCCAGAGGAGAGAGGCTCACTCGCCCTCTAGTCATCTTGGTGCTCACCCTGGAAACCAGACTAATGACAGTCAGTATGAGACTATGGGAGCTGCATCCAGCCCCGCAGGCTTGACTAATGAACAAGTCCAGGACAATAGTCGGCATGACATTCCAAGGACAGGACCATGTGGTATTTCTCCTCGTTGCCCTTCCTCAAGCATGTCCAGCAATCCACCACCCACTAATGAGAGTATTTTTTATCCTCCACAAATTCAAAAAATGGTGGTTGAGCACATAATGCACAGTGAGCCAGTGCCGCCCAGCTTTAGTCAGAGCCGAATTCGAACATTCTCTGGGAGGATTTCTAAGCCGAATGGTGAAGTAGATTACGATGCCTGGCGCACACAAGTTGACCTCCTCCTTTGTGACTCTGCCTTATCTGAAAATGTAAATGTCAGAAGGGTATTGGAAAGCTTACTCAGCCCTGCAGCTGACATTGTCAAATCCGTTGGCACTAGTGAACCCCTCGGTTTATATCTTCAACAACTGGATGCTGCATTTGGAGTGGTAGAAGATGGTGATGAGCTGTTCGCAACCTTTTTGAGCTCAAACCAGAATTCTGGGGAGAAACCCTCCAATTATCTACAAAGGCTTCAAGTTTTACTTACTAAGGCCATTTCTAGAGGGGGAGTCTTCCCCAAAGATTCTGACAAACACCTACTCCGGCAGTTTTGTAGAGGGTGCTGGGACCAAAGCTTGATTGTAAATCTTCAGCTTGAACATAAAATAGTAACTCACCATCATTTCCTGAACTGCTCCTTTTGCTGAGGACAGAGGAAGATCAACGCTCTGCAAAACTTGAAAGAATGAGGAAACACCTAGGAAATGCAAAAGCTGCATCACACTTCCACTCAGTCTTTAGTATGTCTCCCCACGATCATGACCCTGATGTCATTGATCCACAAAAGCAAAACAACACACAAAGATTAGAGAAAGAGGTTGCTGAGTTAAAGAAACAGTTAGCATTATTGACACAGAAAGAAAGATGTGAAACAAAATGGGCCAATAGCAGCAGCACTGTAATAAAAACCAATAATGACAGGGGGAATTGCCTCATAGCTAGTACAGTTAACACCAAACAACCCCTCCAGGCATCCACTTACCCAAAGCCATGGTTCTGTTTCAAATGTGGGCAAGATGGTCACATAGCAGCTAACTGTGACAAGGAGGCTAACCCTGCACTTGTCCCCAAGAAGAATTCAGAACTCAGAGTCAGGCGTGATAACTATCACATGAAACAAGGAGCGTCCCAGCAGGCTTTAAACTTCTAGCAGCTCCTATTGCGGGACGACTGGGAGCTGATAGTAAAGACTTGACATGTCCCTTGATAATGACACACAGCTCACATGACAAACCTGCGCTGAGGCTTTAGAGTCAGACAGTGAGTCCGACTCTAACTTACCTGATGGTCTAATTGGTCCACGCTGCGCAGCCACAGTGTTGATCGAGGGCGTGCAGTGTGAGTCTATCTTAGACATGGGGTCACGGGTCACAACCATCTCTGAAGTATTCCGTGCATCCTACCTGTCTTCCCTACCTATACAACCCATTTGTTCCCTGCTTGAGATAGAGGGCGCTGGAGGACAAACTGTGACATATCTCGGCTATGTGGAAGCCAACCTTGTTTTTCCCAATACTGTCACTGGTATTGAAGAGGAGTTGGCAGTCTTGGCCCTAATTGTTCCTGAATGCCACTTTAACAGTACAACCCCCCTATTAGTTGGCACTAATGTTCTACTAAGGCTATACCAGAATGCTGTAACACATGCAGGGTTCAGGTTTTTAGCGAGGTCGGACAAATATGCACTCCTCCTTCAGCACGTGGGTCACTACAGCAAGAGTGAAAGTAAAGCGTGTCCTGTTAGGCTACATGGGAAGAGTCCCATCACCATTCTTCCCAAACAGAGAGTTAAAGTCCTGGGAGATGTCAGACTAGGCAAAACAAACCCCAACACCTCCTTTGTCCTTGAGCCATCTGAATCTTCACTGCCTGGTGGGTTAATGTTGGAGTGTGCTCTTTTGAACATTTCCTGTAAGGCTGCCACCAAGATTCCTGTTGTCATCCAGAACATGACAGAAGATCATGTCACCTTACCTCCAAAACATGTAATTGGAGAGGTTTCTGCAGCAGTGTGTGTCACGCCCTGGAGTTCTGAACAGTCCTCCCCACCTCGTTCTGAGCTTCCAAATGAGAAGGCTTGCGAGAAACTACATTTTGACTTTGACAATTCACTCCTTGGGAATGAATGGAAGACACGAGTCACGGATAAGCTAAATTCCATTTGAGAAGTCTTTGCTACTGAGGAGATGTCAAATGGCTATACTAATGTAGTCGAGCATCACATCAGGCTAAAACATGAAACTCCTTTTAAGGAAAAACCCAGACCCATACACCCCAGTGACAGGAAAGCTGTGAAACAACATCTGAGAGAGCTCCTTGGCACTGGAATAATTAGAGAATCTGAAAGTCCCTTTGCTTCCCCACTGGTCATAGTCAGGAAAAAAAATGGAAAGATAAGACTGTGGGTTGATTACCGGAAACTAAATGCACGCACCATTAAAGATGCTTATGCCCTCCCTAACATTGAAGAGACATTCTCAGCACTAAAGGGTGCCAAGTGGTTTTCTGTAATGGACCTTAAATCTGGCTACTACCAGGTTGGGATGGCAGAAGAAGACAAGCATAAGACTGCGTTTATATGTCCATTTGGCTTCTGGGAATTAAACAGAATGCCCCAAGGTATAACAAACGCTCCCTCTACCTTTCAGCGTCTAATGGAAATGTGTTGGAGATCTACACCTGAATGAAGTGCTGGTATTTCTAGACGACCTGATCGTCTTCTCTGAGACGCTTGAGGAGCATGAGGACAGGCTTATGAAAGTGTTGCAGCGTCTGCAGGACTATGGCCTGAAATTGTCCCCTGAAAAGTGTCACTTCTTCAAGTCGTCAGTGATGTATCTCGGCCATGTCGTGGATGATCAGGGTGTCCATACAGATCCAGGCAAGATCTCTGCTTTGAAGACCTGGCCTTGTCCTACTGACAGAGAGGGGCTTGAAAGGTTTTTGGGCTTCGCTGGTTATTATCGGCGCTTTGTTGAAGGCTATTCGAAGATAGCCAAACCCTTGAATGCCCTTAAAGCTGGATATAACTGTCCTCGGAAGAGGGGTAAAACATACCAGAGACCCTGTCAAAGGGGTCCTGTGAACTCTCGGGTTCCATTTGGGGATGAATGGACTCCTGAGTGTGACCTTGCTTTCAAGACTCTAGTTGAGAGGTTGACATCTGCACCAATCTTTGCATTTGCGGACCCCCAGCTCCCTTATGTGTTGCACACTGATGCTAGCGGAAAGGGGGTCTGGGCGCTGCACTCTATCAGGAACAAGGAGGGAAGCTGAGAGTGATAGCTTATGCTAGTCGCGGGCTATCAAAGAGTGAGAAGAACTACCCCACCCATAAGTTGAGGTACTTGGCATTGAAGTGGGCAGTTTGTGAGAAGTTTAATGATTATCTCTATGGGTAAGAGTTTGTTGTTCTTACTGACAACAACCCACTCACGTACGTCCTTACTTCTGCCAAATTGGATGCAGCAGGACACCGCTGGCTAGCGGCTTTGTTAACCTACAACTTCAGCATAAAATACAGAGCAGGTCTTGCAAACCAGAATGCAGATGGGCTGTCCAGACGACCTCATGGTTCGCCTCAAGAGGATGATGCATTCTTAAAAGAAAGAGAGAGAATTGAATGCTTCAAAAAACGTGTCTTGAATGACAACTCTGAAGTAGTTCCAAGTGCAGTGATCTGCACTGTGTCAACACCACTGTAGGGTTGCAGGCCTTGATGAATCAGAGCACAGTGTTTTTGCTGAGTCTCTGACTCTGGATGCCTCAGCTGTACCTGCCTGTTTCACCTATCCTGGACAAGACACCATGCCTGGCATGAAAAATGAAGACTGGTACAGATTTCAGAGAGAGGACCCATCCCTAAAAAAGGTCATTTCCTTCCTTGAAGCAGCACATAAACCACACTATAAACAGCTGAGCTGTGAGTCGACCGAGGTTAAATTACTCCTCAAAGAGTGGAAGAAGCTTAAGTTAAAAGAGGGAGTGCTGTATAGGAAGTGGTTTGAACATGGCTGTGAAACTTATCAGCTTGTCCTTCCTCTGCAATTCATAGACCGTGCCTTAAGGGGCATACATGAAGAAGTTGGGCATTTAGGCATAGAACGTGCCATCAGCCTTGCTCGCGCCAGATTCTATTGGCCTAAAATGGCGAAGGCTATTGAAAAAAAATGTCAAACATGTGAAAGGTGTGTCAGGAGCAAAGCCACTCCACAGAAAGCAGCACCTATGCAGAACATACTAACCACCTACCCGCTAGAATTGGTGTGCATGGACTACCTGTCAATAGAGCCTGACAATCGTGATACAAGGAATGTCCTGGTCATTACTGACCATTTCACAAAGTTTGCTGTAGCAGTACCAACAAGAGATCAAACGGCAAAGACTACTGCCAAGGCACTTTGGGAAGCCTTCATAGCCCCTTATGGCTTTCCAAGCCGTCTTCACAGTGATCAAGGAAGAGACTTTGAATCCCACACCATTAAGGAATTATGTTCTGTCATTGGAGCGGAAAAAGTGAGAACCACACCTTATCACCCTCAGGGGAATCCTGTGGAGCGATTCAATTGCACGCTCTTGGGTATGCTTGGAACCCTGGAGGAGAAAGACAAACATCACTGGAGAGATTATGTGAAGCTGCTGGTTCATGCGTACAACTGTACAAGGAATGACACCACTGGTTACTCACCCTACGAGTTGATGTTTGGAAGACAGCCTGTGTTGCCAGTTGATTTTGTTCTGGGGACCAGCCCCACTGCAGGCTCTCACAGAACTCATTCTGAGTATGTTAGCAACCTCCGCCGACGTCTTCAGGAGAGTTATACATTGGCTGCCGAACAAGCTCGAAAGAGAGGAGAACAAAACAAAACCAGATTTGACGCCAAAATCAGGGCAGCTGAACTAGTCCCGGGAGACAGAGTGTTGGTTCAATGTGTTAGCATTCGGGGAAAGCATAAATTGGCAGACAGATGGGAGCGAACCATTCATGTTGTCATGAAGAGAATCAGTGATGGAACTGTCTACGTAGTCAAGCCTGAGAGAGGAAACGGTCCACACCGTACTCTACATAGAAACCTTCCTCTCCCTTGTGGCTTTCTGCCCATCGATGCAGCACCAGAAGTAGAAACAGAGACAAAAGAGACTAGGAGGAAAGATTTGAGAAGCCAGAAACCTTCAGTCCCGGAGGCGGATCAGAGTAATCAGGAAGATGAAAGTGATGAGGAAGAAGGTTATTTCTCAGAGAGAGTAATAGAGGTAACATCGAAACTCCCCATTGTGAAACATGTCAGAGAAAAACCAACTAGACAGCCTCTAGCTGCTCTCAGTCCTGGAACCGTAGAGTTCACTCCTCAAGTCCTGAGTTATCTGCCTGAGAAGGTACTGTCTGACCTTCCAGCCAACCTGCCTGAGACAGTCACAGAGGTAAAGAATAGAGGAGATAGTTATCCTGCAATATCCCCTGATCATGTCATCATAGACATTCCTGAGCCTGATCTTCCAATTCCTCTTGCACAACCTGGAAATACGACACAAGAGTCATCAGAACAGGAATGGGTTCGGAATGCTTCATCAGAGACGGAGACAGATCTTGATGTTCAGCCAGGACAGCTAGCTTTGTCTGGGAGTGAAGCTGAGGAACCTAGAGATCCTGCCAGGCAGAGACAGCTGCCTAAAAAGTTCACTTATGATGAGTTAGGAAAGCCACTTATTCTTGCTCTTAGTTCATTTTTACAAAGTCTACAGGCTACTCTTCCTCAGTCCCAAATCAATCCTGTTAGTATTTATTTAAATACTGGAATGCATGAAGGGACTCATGCAGTTTAGAGGGGGAGAGTGTAACCGGGTGGTCTGAATACCCAGCTTAGGAGCAATGTCAACCTGTAGTAATGAAAATGGCATTTTATTAAACTGTTTATTATTACTTAAATTAACTAATGTCATCGCACCTTAGTATAATGATTCTCTCAGTTATTATGGTGAGTTAGCGCCCCCTGTGTTGAGATTGAGCAAGATTAAGATGATTGTTCTGGAACAAGAAAAAAATAGGAAAACCAGTAGAGACGAGCGCTGAGCGCATGAGTAGTTCCAACAGGTAGTTACTGTGGTTGAGGCAGAAACTTAAAAGGTACAAACTATTTGAAGGATAACTGTGTAGTAATTGTATAATTGTTAGGGAAAATTTTACAACAATCACAGAGCTGCCGACCTTGTTCAAGCAGCGTCTGCATTGAATATTCCGGCTGTTTTTTTTCTTTGTTGATGAGAGACTAAGGACAACTGTGTGGTTTGAGTTGCCTCCACCGCCATTGGATTTCCATCGCCTTTCTCCACCACTCACTGGATCATCATCTTCCGCCAACCTCCTCCCCAGGTTTTCACCATCATTTCTTGAGGATAGAGAATGGGCAGCTTCCCTACAAAGGGTGGGGTAGGAACTGATGTAATTTTAAGGGAACCGTTAAAAAGGACTGATCTAATATTTTTCTGATGGTTTTTACGGACAAGATATTATAAGATTGTTGGGTGAATTTCATACTATGTTTTTTTTTATCTGTATTGCAATTTAAGATTGCCATAGTACCACTCTGGGCTTGAACCTAAATGCCAATTTATTTTATTTTCATACCAAAACATTTACTTAATCGCCAAGAATTCTGGTGAATTAGTGAATTATTTTGTACTGTATAGCATATAATATCCTGATTTTAGATAATATGTTTCATGCCCGGAGTACAATTATATTTTTTTGTCAGAAAGTACTGTGATGTAAATGACCAAATACATGTTGGGTTATAGTATTATTTGAGAGAAACTGCAACTACAAGAAATAATAATACATTTCAGTTAAACGTATGATACATTGTTTTTTTGGTGTGAGTTATTAAGGAAGGTAAAGAAGTACATTGGCCACTTCAATGTTCTATCATGTGCCAGTCTCCTCATAGGACCTAGAAAAAGTAGGTAACCTGTTTAACTTAGCCACAAAGCGCAAAGTTGGTTACATCAGCATGGGGTCAGAGCTATTGACCATTATTGCTATATATTAATGATAATAATAATAATAATAATAATAATAATAATGCATTTTATTTAATGGTGCCTTTCATAACACCCAAGGTCACCTCACAAGCAATATGCAAAAAAATTACAACAAACAAGCCACGCATACAAATTATCTGCAATTAAAACTCAATAAAACATTCTAAAAAGCCTGTATAAAAAGATGTCTTTAGTCGCTTTTTAAATGTCAACAAGCAGTCACTATTGCGAACATCAAGGGGAAGAGATTTCCATAGGCGGGGGGCAGCATAACTAAAAGATCTGGCACCCATGGTAGTCATCCGAATTCGAGGTAACACAAGAGAAACTGAAGATAAATATCTGAGAGCACGTGAAGGACTGTAAACATGGAGAAGTTGAGTAAGGTATTGGGGTGCAAGATTATGAAGTGCCTTATATGTAAGTAGCAAGATCTTGAATTCAACTCTGTACTTCACTGGAAGCCAGTGCAATTGCTGCAGAACTGGAGAAATGTGCTCAATAGAAGATGTCCTTGAAAGAAAACGAGCTGCCGAATTTTGAACCAGCTGAAGCTTACAATTTGGAAGGAACACTGGTGAGAAGAGCGTTACAATAGTTTATACGTGAAGTGACTAGTGTGTGGATAAGAACTGCAGTATTGTTGTTTGAGAGAATGGGACGGAGATGGTTAATATTATGTAAGTGGAAGTATGCAATCCGAGTGATATTATTGATTTGACCCTCAAAGGATAGTGTGCTATCCATGATGACACCCAAACTTTTAACCTGTGTGGAAGGACAGATTGTTTTACTGTCAATGTAGAAAGGAAGACTATTAGATTTAGATACAACAGATCTAGTGCCAACTAGTAAAGCCTCAGTTTTGTTGCCATTAAGTTTCAAGAAATTAGCTAAAAGCCAATCTTTAATTTCAGCTAGACAGCTGGAATAAGATGGGGGAGGAAAAGAACCAGTGGGTTTGGCAGACATGTAAAGTTGGGTGTCATCTGCATAACAGTGGAAATTAATACCATACTTCCTCAAAATATAACCCAGAGGGAGCATATAGATAATAAAAAGAAGCGGGCCTAAAACCGAACCCTGGGGAACACCAGTGGTTACTGTAGATGTTCTTGAACTAAAACCTTTCAATT
Source organism: Umbra pygmaea (assembly GCA_016801145.1). Lineage (NCBI taxonomy): Eukaryota > Metazoa > Chordata > Actinopteri > Esociformes > Umbridae > Umbra > Umbra pygmaea. Next base: position 14,968 of record JACXGM010012970.1, read on the forward strand.
GAATACGCTGACTACCTCCAGCTAGATATGACCTAAACCAAGACAGAGCAGTGCCAGTAATCCCAATAGAAGCTTACCTGTCAAGAAGTATCTTATGTGAGACAGTATCAAAGGCAGCCCTCAAATCAAGAAGGATAAGTATGGATTAAAGCCCAGAGTCAGCTGCCAACAGTAGATTGTTGGTTATTCTGACAAGAGCAGTCTCAGTGCTATAATGGGGACGAAAACCAGATTGGAATTGTTCATATAAGTTATTATTGGAAAGATGTTCGTGAATTTGAATTGCAATACACTTTTCCACTACCTTAAAGATAAATGGTAAATTAGAAATTGGGCGAAAATTATCAAAATTTAATGGATCACCCCCTGGTTTCTTAAGTATGGGAGTAACAATAGCAGATTTTAGTATTGGAGATACAGAACCAGAAACAAGTGAAGCATCAACAATTTTAGTAATCAATGGCAACAGGGCAGGTAGACAAGCTTTCACTAAAGGAGTTGGTAGAGGGTCTAACTGACAAGTCGAGGATTTAGATTTATCTATCAGGCCCATTATCTCTGAAGTAGTTGGTAGTGTAAAGTTAGAAAGAACAGAATGGGGAGGTGTGAGATTGGTAGATTGGCATGAGTTATTATGGAAAGTACCAGTAAGTAATTGCTGATGTACATTTTCAACCTTAGATCCAAAAAAAGTCAAAAGGCGATCACATAGTATTCCAAGTCAGTGGAATACATATCAGATGGCAAAGAATCAGGAGGTTGCAGAAGATTGTTTACCACCAAGAAAAGAGACCTGGAGTTCCCATTGCTAGCTCCAATTATGTTGGAGTAATAATCAGATTTAGCTTTGGACGGTTCATTTTTGTAGTATAAATATATTCACAATACATTTCTTTATGAACTGTTAGGCCAGATCTAGTGAACAACTGCTCTAACCTGCGGCCTTTAGTTTTAAGTTCACGCAGATCAAGTGTAAACCAAGGGGCTGAATGTGCAAATGAAACATTTTGAGTTCTCATGGGTGCGAATTAATCTAAAATCATGTTCAGTCCATCATTATAATATGTGACTAGTTCATCAACAGTAGAGAAATACCATTTACTGGTGAAAATAGCAAGATCATCAGCAAGAGTAGGCACATCAATATTGTTGATATTCCTAAATGTGATTGGGCGACAGAGGTTTACCTTAAAAACTGCCAGTTGGGCACAGAAAGACACCAGAATTATTAGCCATTAGTACTCATTTAAAAAAACCAAATAAAAAAATCCCAAAATTACTTGTTGTTGATGATGTAAGAGATGTTTCTTAACACATGTGGAAAGATTGTTTTGAAAAAGGTTCTTTGGGGTCAGAGCTATTGAACATTTTTCTATAATTTATGCATTAAAACCAATTACCAATTTAAAAGAAGCCAAATAAAAAAATAAAAAAAATAATTGATGTTGATGGTGTAGATGTCCCTTAACATATGGGAAAAGGTTGTTTTGTAAGTGGTTGTATGCGGTAAAAGCTATTGACCATTATTGCTATATTCTAGCCATTAATACTGATTTATAAATAGCCAAATAAAAAAATAAAAAATATAATTGATGTTGATGATGTATGAGATGTCCCTTTACACAGGGGAAAACATTGTTTTGGAATTGATTGTACGGGGTCAGAGGTATTGACCATTATTGCTATAATGTATGCATTAAAACCAATTTTAAAAAAGCCAAATCAAAAAATTTAAAAAGAAATTCTGTTGATGTTGTAGGAGATGTCACTTAACACATGTAAAAAAGTTTTTTTGAAAAAGGTTTTATGCGGTCAGAGCTATTGACCATTATTGCTCTATTTTAGCCATTAATACTGATTTAAAACAAGCCAAATCAAGAATCCCATAATTCTTTTATGTTGATGGTGTAAGATATGTTTCTTAACACATTTGGAAAGATTGTTTTGAAAAGAGTTGTATGTGGTCAGAGCTATTGACCATTGTTGCTATAATTTATGCATTAAAACCAATTTAAAAGAAGCCAGATCAAAAAATCTAAAAAATATTTGAAGTGGATGGTCTAGAAGATGTCTATTAACACATGTGAAAAGGTTGATTTGAAAAAGGTTGCATGGGGTCAGAGCTATTGATCTTTATTGCTATAATTTTTGCAATAAAAATAATTTCAAAGGAGCCACATCCAAGAATCAAAAAACAAAATGAATGTTGATGGTGTAGGAGATGTTCCTGAATGTATGTGATAAGGTTGTTTTTAAAAAGATTTTATAGGTTCAAAGCTATTGACATTTGTTTGAACTAAATGTAAAAAATAGGGTAACTACATCATTTACTAAAATGCTAATAAGTAAAAAAAATGCATGGTAAGGCACAGGACCCTGAGCTATTTACTTTTGTTTTGAGATATCAATTTTACTTAGTTTCAAAGAAATGGGCAATTTTTTTCTGGTAACACCACGTTCACAATGCACTTGTAACATGATCCCTTGGCTGAAAATTCACCGCGACTTTGCCATAGACATGACTGTAGAGTCGTTTTTTTCCCTTTTAACCCAACAAAGAAATGAATTAGCTACTGTTGCTTGTTGACTATCGTGGGCAGATTTAGAAAATGTAAGTTGTTTCTCTTTGGCTAGTTACATTGAGGAGCTATTGACGATCAAAGTCCGAATCTTTAATATATTTCTAACTTCACCGCAGTGGTACACTGCAGGCACATAGGCTACTAACTATTGTGCGAACAAGTGCGAAGTTGAGTGGGTTTGAGTTTCGTTTTAGCTGAGATGCAATGCATTTTCAGGGAATTAAGGAACCATAGAGGAAAGAACATAAAACGCTTGCCCAGTGCACATTGCACAACGGAATAAGGAAGCTAAAGACCCATCCCTGCAGACATTGTAAGCAATACGCACACTCCGATGAAGCCTTAGAAAAGCTTTGCAGGATTATTTAACTATAGTTAGCTATAGCTATTCATTTGAATGTTTTACACTGAATTCTTAATTTCCGTAAGCATGTTGATACTTGTGTTTCCTGAAGACTGCTATCCGGTTTTTGTTGATCACATCATTTCGAGAAAGTATCTTAGCTACTTAACCACGAATCGCATAATTTTAAGGTAAACTATAGCATAATCGTGGACGTTGGTACAGGTAAGTGCAGTTAAACTGACATCGGCGAAAGCCAGTGTTTAACATAATGTCACGTTTGAATTCCTAAAAAACCTATTAAGATTACATTAAAGTTTGTATCCCTAACAGTCTATTAAGATTAAATAAAAAAACGATGAGGTTGGATTGTTGAAATCATTTATAGTTGCAGAAAAGCTTAATTACACAACAATATGTATTGACCGCAATAAAGATAGTTTTATATTCCCACATTCGCATACTCTACGGTTACGACACAACGTCTTCCGCAGGCCGAGTGCCGAATGTCGGACAAGAAATACTGTAGCTGTCGGTGAACGGAGTAGTTAGCAACCTGCGTAAATGTGAATCACCCAGAGCTTCGGTTTCTATACGAGGGATTACACATTTCGTTTATTAGCTTTTTCGAACGATGAGAAATGTATCACATAAAGCATTAGTACACTCTTCATAATGCCATCTATCAGCCACATGATTTTAAATAGTATCAACTGTTGATTTTTAAGGAATGTGTTAATGCAAAAAGAACCCTTTTTGAAATAGCTTTATCAATTGTTGAGATATTAATCTCAAAATGCATAATTATACTCTCTAGTACTGTCTACAGCCGTAAGAAATGATTTTCATCAAATATCAATCGTTGATTTTTAAGGAATATTTTAGAGTTAAAAAAGCACCCTTTTTGAAATACTGTATCCTTCTCAGTTTGGGAGATTCATGTCAAACTCCATAAGTATACTCTCCATGGTACCATCTAAAAGCAACAGGACATTATTTTCATCAAATATCAATCGTTGGTTTTTAAAGTGATGGTTCTGAGTTATTTAACCACAGGGTCCTTTGCAACTTGAGCTCGAGCCAAACAACCCCCCATAACCTTTTTTCCCTTGTTATAACATTGGTCGAGTTAGCGCTATCAGCCGAATGGCTTAGTGCAGGCGGTAAAGATAGTTTTATATTCACACATTCGCATGCTCCGAATGTCGTACAAGAAATACTGTAGCTATCGGTGAACGGAGTAGTTAGGGACCAGAGTAAAAGTGCATTACCCAGAGCTTCGGTTTCTATACGAGAGATTACACATTTTGTTTATTAAATAGCTTTTTCTAATGTTAAAATAATTATCCCAAAATGCAACAGTACACTTTTCATAATGCCATCTAACAGCCACAAGGCATGCTGAAATATAAAATATCATCTGTTGATTTTTAAGGAATATTTTAATGTAAAAAAAACTTTTTGATATAGCTTTCTCAATTGTTTAGATAATAATCTCAAAATCCATCAATATACTCTCTATTATACTATCTAACAGGCGCAAAACATAATTTTCATGAAATATCAATAGTTGATTTTTAAGGAATATTTTAAAGTAAAAAATCACCCTTTTTAAATAGCTTTCTCAATTGTTGAGATATTAATCTCAAAATACATCATTATACTCTCCATAGTACCATCTAACAGCCGCAAGACATAATTTTCATCAAATTTATATTGTTGACCTTTATGGAATGTAATAACGTTATAATAGCACCCTTTTTGAAATAGCTATATACATTTTGAGATATTCATCTCAAAATGCATAACTTTACTCTCCACAGTACCATCTAACAGCCGCAAGACATGATTTTTCTCAAATATCAATAGTTGATTTTTATGCAACATTTTAAAGCTACAATGCACCCTTTTTGAAATAGCTTTCTCAATTTTGGACTTGTTCAATCTCAAACTGCATCAATATACTCTCCATAGTACTAACAGCCACAAGACATGATTTTCATCAAATATCAATTGTAAATTTTTATGGAATATTTTAATATCTTAATATGCATTAGTATACTCTCTATATTACTGTTTAACAGCTGCAAGACATGATTTTCATTATGTTGGATGGAATTATGAAGAGTGTACTGTTTCTTTTTGGGATAAATATTTCAACATTCGAAAGCTATTTAATAAATGAAATGTTTAATTCTTTGTATAGAAACCGAAGCTCTGGGTGATGCACTTGTACGCTGGTCCCTAAATACTCTGTTCACCGATAGCTACAGTATTTCTTGTCCGACATTCGGCAGTCGGCACAGCCGAATACATTGTTGTCTTAACCTTGGAGCACGCGAATGTGTGAATGTGTGAATATAAAACTATCTTTACCAGGGTACAATAAGGTCTGTGTACATGTTGTTCGTTTTATGGTCAGTTCTAATACAGTAGGCAGGAACGAGATAACAGTTTGTTATTCACTTTTTCAATTTTTTCAGAAAAACAGAAAAATTGATTTTGGCTTCTTCTTGTTATTTTGTTTCCAGAAGTAAGCTAGAAATACATCTGAGGCTGAATCTCAATATGCATACTACATACTAAAAGTACTACTGCATATGTGGTGGTAAAGGGCATACTATTAAGTATATTAAGTATGCTAGCATTGGGACATACTAACATGTCATAATGTTGCATCTAAAATTAGACCACTTCCATGAGAGATGAAGCCCAAGAAGTTTGAACATTAAACATTTGGCGCAACCTGTTCGTATTTCATTTAAACTTTAATAATATTGGTACAATGACAAAAAAACTCCTGTAATTGACATGTTTATTTTTACCTAACTTTTGGATACTTACAAATTTAAACACTGGCAAAGAAGGACCGGCTTCAGGAAACCCCTCCTATTCTGTGTCACAAAAGATTGTGGGCTATATCAGTATCTCACTATTAATGTACTGTACGATCATAAAATTTACATTCAAGACTATAATTATACACAAAATGATTGTGTTTATTAACTACCGTATTTTAGCACATATAAGGCTTGCCTTATGTGCGTTTTTACAAACGGCACCCCACCCCCTGCAACCTATACCCGGTGGTCCTTTATATAGCGTGTTTCTGTATGAAAAATAATGACAAGTGTATAAATTGACACCTATCAGCCTACTGATAATTGTTGGAAGAGAAATGCTTCTGAAATGTAGATTCTTCTGAAATGTAGATTAGTAATTTTTAACATGTAATGTGGAAGATGTAAACAAAACTAATAAATCAATGTGTTTTCTATTATTGTTGTACTTTCTTGCATTTTTCTTGATGTATATTAGATATAATATAATACAAAGTCCCATTGTTTTTCAGATTCTCCATAGTTTTGACTGAGGAACAACTTCTTTGACAAGTAGACTAAGAATTCAGGATGGCTGAACAATACTCAATTAAGGTATTTATTTGGGGATAGCTTTACATTAAATTGAAGACATCTGCAAATGGTCCTATCTAAAGTGATTAACGATGAGGAGAGAAGATTGAAAATAAAGTAATATATACCTGTCCTCCTTTTCATAATCATGTAAATTGATATGCTGTCATCTAAGACAATATGATTTTAGGTAGCCTTAATTAAATGCATGTGTCTACAGAAAGATTTGAATTTCCATTTTCTTGCTCGATCTCTTTCAGCATCCATACCTAGTCAAGTTAAAATGTACCCTGTTTGAATTTACATTTTAAGATCTAACAATTGTATATTAGAGCTTTACATTCAAAACAAATGTTGTAGAACTAAGTCATTTTTAAACAATTTGAGTGAAGAGAACCTTTTAGATTCACATCCTCTCTTAGGTGTACAAAAACACTGAAACATACAAAGAATAAACATAGTTGATTCTTCATACATTGTTAATGTCCACAGCAGCACCGCAAAATTGCATTTGAGATTTGTTTCATCAGGAAGAATATATTTAATTGCGTATTTTGATCATGTATTTTAAATTAGCTAAGAATGTAACCATGTGGTGCATTGGGAACAATACCTTTAATTGCACATTTCAGCGATGGTTGTCTGTGTGTAATGTGGTTAATGGAGACAGGTGCGAAGGAGATGATTTGTTCTTTTTGAATCAATCATTTCAGTGAATTAGGTGTACTGAATCACTGCTCTAAAAGATTTGTTCATGTGAATCACTTTTGGGCAAGTCAAATTCAAAATCTTTTTCCAGTGAAGACACACAGAGTTCAGTCTAGAGTTGCGTTCAATACATCCCACCCACTTCCTTTTATTGTTTGTTGCAAATCTTTTTTCTCCCAGTCCACGAGCCATAAATAATCTCAGTCTGATATTCAGAAACAGTCCTGCACACAGCAGAGAGTGAGAAAAATATTCTAAACCCATTATGAACCTTGGTGAACACAATCCATTCAGGGACAGTGCCACACTCTACTCGCTAAATAGCCAAGCCACCAAGTTAAATTCAGCCAAGGCTACTACAGCCAATTAGATTTGGCATTATATATGAATTTTGTTTATACATAGTTTGCCAATACAAAAAGTAAAATTATTAGCAATGAAGGTTATTTGTGTTATTCCTAGATTTTTTTTATTTTGATCTGTTGCGTTGGCTAGTCTACAGGTCCTTCTCAAGAAATTAGCATATTGTGATAAAGTTCATTATTTTCCATAATGTAATGATAAAAAATTCAACTTTCATATATTTTAGATTCATTGCACACCAACTGAAATATTTCAGGTCATTTATTGTTTTAATACTGATGATTTTGGCATACAGCTCATGAAAACCCAAAATTCCTATCTCAAAGAATTAGCATATCATGAAAAGGGTCTCTAAACGAGGTAATAACCTAATCATCTGAATCAACTAATTAACTCTAAACACCTGCAAAAGATTCCTGAGGCTTTAAAAAACTCCCAGCCTGTTTCATTACTCAAAACCGCAATCATGGGTAAGACTGCCGACCTGACTGCTGTCCAGAAGGCCATCATTGACACCCTCAAGCAAGAGGGTAAGACACAGAAAGAAATTTCTGAACAAATAGGCTGTTCCCAGTAGGGATGGGGATCGTTCATTTTTATTGATATTGATACCATTTTCGAGACTGCTTAACGATCCGAGTCTTTATCGATACTGTTATCGATACTTTTTTTTTTTGGTGGAAAGACAAGACGACAATAAATTCTTAATAATAACTGAACTATTATTGCTTTTATTGCAAAAACTGTGAGTCTGTGACTGTTTGATTTAATGGTTATCGAAACAACAAAAAGTGCCCAAAGTTTATTTAGGATCACACAACAATGTTAGGCTAATTACATGGGAGTTAATGAAGGACCAATCGATTTGTACACAACTCGGAGTCGGGGGCATGGTCAAATTAAAATCTGCCTCCCTGTGTGTATCTATCAGAGCTCTATTTCCTTCTCATAGACAAATAGGCCTGAATAAGTGCATATTGTGCATACAGTTAGATTGTAATAACACATTCTTTCAGATTGTACTACCTTAAATCAAAGTCTCTCCTTTCTATTGGGCACTGCACACAATGTCACTGAGTTCACAGGTCTAACAACACACAATCAAATGTGCAATCAATGCTATGCCTCAGACACTTCAACATTATATCCCATCTGATCACCTAATTGCTTTTAATGTAACATCAATATGCTTTGACAAAGCCAACAATTATTAACTATAGTACAATTCATCAAA
>JACXGM010012971.1:0-23496 GCA_016801145.1 Umbra pygmaea
ACACAGACAGACACACAGACACAGACAGACACAGACACACACACAGACAGACACACAGGGATCATTTGTAGGACAGCATTATATATTTCAGTAGGACTAGAGACCCAACCGGTACTGCATGTCATAGTAGTAGCTGTTATGTGACGGGAACACCAGTTCTGCTTATGGAGCGGCAGCTTACCGGATCTCAGAGGCAGCAGTGTCCTTAATGCATTCGGCCAGGATCTCCTGGCTGATCTCAGAACAAAGACGTTCACTAAACTTGGCCAGAAAGACCTCATGCTCCTGCTTCCTCCTACAAGGGAGAGTGAGGGAGATCCATATGTAGGAATTTAGAGACATAGGACAGATTTTTATAAAGGATGTGGAGCTAAGTAAGACATTAAGGTCAGGGGCAGGGCACAAACATGCGCTCGGCCGGCCCTCAAATTTAAAAACTATTAGAACCTCCGCCAGGAGTAGCAACTCATTTGTAAGCATCTCGTAGCGATTCAACCAGTGAAATCTCTAGTCGGTAACAGTTCTGTGGTCCCATAAACACAGCATGAGCTTAGCTAGTGATCAAAGGTGAACGGGAAGCCATTGCCTTTAGATACCTTAGGTTTGTGAGAGACTGTCAGCTGGAGAAAGAACAGACCAACCTGCTTTCCTCAATCTGTCGTTTCTCCTCTGTCAGCCTGTCTCGCTCCGCTCGGAGCTCGGCCACGGACACCTCGTGGAGCATCTGCCCCACCACCTCGCTCACCACTGCCTCCATGTGGGCACTGCTCTCCCTGCGGCCAGGAAAATAGGCAAGATATTAACACTAAGGGGCTTTTCAGTGCTAGTCCAAATGTATCCTGCAATCAAACGTACTCACCGGAGAGCAAATGCAGCGTAGTCGGCCCCAGCGCTGGCCACCTCTCGCACCGCCTCCCCGAGCACCTCCTCCACCACACACTTCAGTTCTCCCAGTATGTCCTATGGCAGCAGGCAAGGGACAGGAAGAGAGGATTTTATTACACCTTTACTTGGGGCAACAGTGGCTCAGTGGGTCAAGTAGGTTGGTGGCTCGATCCGCGGGTCTTCCTGACCAAGTGTCGAGGTGTCTGTGAGCAAGACACCTAACCCCAGCTGCTCCCGACAAGCTGGCTGGCGCCTTGCATGGCTGACACCGCCGTCGGCGTATGAGTAAAACTTTTGTAAACAATATGTCTGATGAGTTAAATTTAGAGGTAGTTCAATAAATACGCTGTGGCATTAGACCGGTAGTAAGCAGTGACACGAGTGGGCAACAATGCAAATGATAATAAGCAAATAACAGTACAAAGTGTGTGTAAATGACTATATAAAAAATTATGTGGTTAACACCATTGGGGCGGTACAGATGATGGTCACAACAGACAAAATGACAGGTGCAAAATAGGGGGGGGTGATTAACATGTTCATTGGTCTGAGAGCAGCTCTGACAGACTGTTTTTGAATTCAGTGAAGGAGATGTCAGACTCCAATGAGGGTTTTTGTCATTTGTTCCAATCATTTGCAGCAGCGAACTGGAAAGAATTATGGTCAAACGAGACGTTGGGTTTGGAGGTAACTAACAATATAAATCTGCTGGAGTGCAGGCTGCAAGCAAGTGTTGCTATAGTGACAAGTGAGCTAAGATAAAGCGGGATTTACCTAACAGTGTCTGGTAGATGAGCTGATTCCAATGCCTTTGGCGTCAGGTATAAAGCAAGTGCCAGCCAACATGTGCATAGAGGTCAAAGTGGTGGGTATTATACAAAGTGGTGGGCGTATGTGACAAAACCGATGGGACTGTGATAAACTACATATAATTTGTTGAGGAGAGTGTTAGATGCGATTTTATAAAACATCACCGATGTCTATAATGGGTAAAAGGGTCATTTTACCAGGGCATGTTTAGCAGCATGAGTGAGGGAGATCTTATTGCAGTACAGGAAGCCTATTTTTGATTCGATTTTGTATTGGAGGTATCTGGGTCTGGAAAAAGAATGAACAGTCTAAATAAATACCTAGGTGGTTCATCCAGGCAGTGGGTGGGACTGGGACTCTTAAGCCATTCAGATGTCAGCTAACATCATACATACCAGAAACCTATGACTAAAGATGTGGACAAAATCAATAACATACCAATTGTCCCCAGAAACACTTTTTGTCCGGGTAGCCAGATTTGAACGTGCAAAAGTGCTTGTTTGCTCGCATAATCCCTCAGAACAGCATACACACGGTTGTTCTCTAATGTTACAAAATGTTTTTAAAACTTTGACATTACTACACAATGATGAGGTTTACTTTATTTTTACCTAGAAGAAACTCACATCATTGCTAATGTTAACCAATCACTGTTGAAAGGGTGTAGTTTACGAACAGCGTTGTTTCTCTTTCGAAAACAAGCCCGAAATAATACCCCATTAGAGATGTTCCGATACCAACAATTGACTTTGATACCGAGACTTGCTTTGGTACCTCAATATCGATACCAAGGCAAAATTACTGATAATCATAAAAACACATTTAAGACAATTTAAAATTGTCGTCTATGTAATACACAATATTGTTATGTATAGTCGTTCTTTATGTTTTATTCTTAGGCTATTGTATTGCCGGTTCGATTCACGACCGTGCCAAAGGTTGTTGTGTCCTTGCAAGGCACTTCACCCTAAGTTGCCCCAGGGGAATGTCCCTGTACTTACTGTAAGTCGCTCTGGATAACAGTGTCAGCTAAATGACCAAAATGTAAATGTAATGACCCCTTATTGTGTGTAAACACCTGGATTTCCCCCAGGGGTTCATTTCTTAACTTTTTACTCCTTGTAGCTGAGCCATCCAGGTCATGTATATTTAGTTCATTTAATAATTCAATATTGAAATGAGACAAAATTATGAATAATTAAACCACAGCTGAATGGGGCAACATGGTAGTTTTATAGTTATTTAATAGTTCCAATCGAAAGTGTAAATGTTTCAATAATATTTTTATAATTGGGCTTTTTGTGCATATAGAGAAAACAATTGTTTTTTCAGTAGGCCGAATATTGCCTGATATATAAGGATTATTCCCGAGATGGAAACACGTGTGCATTTGTGCCTGTTCAAATGTGAGTGCTTACTGTGGCGATTAAACTTTTTAATGCATCTTGCCCCATTCGCGATACAAACTTTGAAACACCTTTTACAAACTGGCGCTGCAATGTATTAGGGTTTCCCTATATCATTTGGCTTGTAAGCGAAGCACTTCCATATTTTACTCTGAGAACCATGCTTTTCCTCAATAACGGTTCCGCTCCCTTGTCATTCTCTCTAAGCAGCCCGCTTTCGTTCTCTCACACATTTCTACACAGACGCACTCTCACAGGGAAATAGGCACGCCCACTTCCATAACGTCACAGCATTCATTTTCCAATGGAATTGATGTTGCCAAAAGTTTAGTTCCTTTCGTTCCAGTGAAAAGGATATTTAATGCAATGTTTTAATAGAGTATCGAAATATGTAAAAAGCTAGTATAGTATAGAACGCGGTACTTTCTGAGTATCAGTTTACCGCACATTTCTATACCTCATTCACCACAAGCACAATATCTACAAAGACTTTTGCAGTTCAAAAGCATGCAAACAGTAAAAGAACTCTCACCTCTTCAGAGTAGACAGGTTCAGGTTTGGGTGGGGGCGAGGGCGGTCTGACAGGCTGGGGCTGGGCAATGTCAATGGGCTGGAACAGCTGCGGTTGGATCTCGGCAGCAGGGTGGAGGTGAACAGTTTGCTGGGTGGGCTGCTCCACCTCCCCGGTCTCGTCTGTGGCCTGCTGGACAGGCTCCAGGATGCTGCCGAGTCCTGGGTACGGTGGGGCCAGCAGCCTGGAGGGTTTGATCTGAGGCTGGAGGTTGATGTCCTGCTGGGCCTTGACCTCAGGCTTGTGCAGGGTGAAACCTGGCACAGGGGAGAGAAAACCACTTAACTTCTCATAGCATGAAAGACAATGACAGCAATACAGAACAAGAACTGTAAAAAATGTAACAGTGAATAATTAGTGAGAACAACAATGACAACGATAGAAGCTATGAACAGCAATAATGGTAGACAACCACTTTATTTTACACATCAGTCATTTTACAATAGTGCTTTTTTGGTGAAAAGAACCAGTTACTCCAGCAGAAAAAAAACATGACAGGCACAAAATACATTAATGGCTGTGGTAAATCTACAGTTCACCCATCAAAGAACAGTCAAAGCTGCCATACCTGTTCCAGCGGCCAGACCACTCCTGAAGCCAGCGGTGGAGGTGGTGGGTTCCTCCAGCAGCGCCTCCCCTCGGTACCTGTTGTTGGCATCAAAGCTGCAGACAGGGACGTGCTGGGGCGGGTTGGGAAGCGGCCCTCCGTTCACCACCTGCCCAATCAGCACCGTCCTCTTGGCCATGATGACATCAGACTTAACCTGCCGAAGGTTTAGTTCGGGCTCCTGCCAGGCAGTACGGCTCATTTCCACCAAGCTGTGGGGTCGAAGGTCAGCCAATTAAGCAAACAAACCACAGCAATTTGAATTTTCATGTGTTTGGAATGACAATTCCAGAGACAGTATGAATGCATTAACAGCCTAACAGTGGCGAACAGGCGTATTGTAGCGGAGAATGTACTGACCCGTCACTGATGTTGAGGCCAAAATTTTGGATGAAATCTGTTGCCTCAGCGGCATCCTGGAACATGAGCATACGCACCACGTCTTCCAGGGGAAAGACAGTGGACCTCTGGGAGCCCACTGTGTGGGCGATGTTCAAGGTCCTCAGCGCCTTGCCCCTTACCTACACACAGAATCCCATGGACCAACCATGTTTAAGGGCTGACAGAGTAAACGCTCCATTACTATTCACAGCCAAGCTGGGCAGGGCAGGTGTGATGGGTCTCTCACCTGGTTGAAGTATCTGTGAAGTAAGCAACTGGCAAGGTAGGAGCCAGACTTTACCAGCTTGAAGAAGCGCACAAAGTTGTTGCTGTTGAAAGCGGCGAACGCGTGCACGGCAAACTTCACCTCTGGGGAGTTGCGCACCTCGTCCCTGAACTGCTGCACTTCTCTGTGTGGCAAAAACACGAGGGTGGTTGGTTAATCTCAATACAGAGAGAAGGTTGGGGTTTAAAACTTCAAAAACAAACAAGCTTTCAGACACTGAATACGTTGGCAGATGGACGGGGTATGGGATAACTTACAAATGTAAGTACTATTCATTTCATTACGTAATACTACTCCATGTTACATTGTATTTTATTTTCCCTTTGAAACATTTACCACAGAACCTTAGGCTCCACCATGTTCAATATTTTACATTTACATTTCAGTCATTTAGCAGACACACTTATCCACTTATACAGTGAGTTCATACATTTAAGAGAAACTAGGTGAAATATCCACAACTCAGTAGTGAGAACATTCAATATGTGAAACAGTGACTGGGCAAACACCTGTGCAGGAAAGAGGATTATATAAATAAAACATTTTTAAAAAGAACAACATAGTTTATGGTTATGAAATTTATAACACACAAAGAAACAAAAATAACAATCATATCTAGAGCAATCAAATGGTACAAAGCATTGGTCTAAAGCAGAAATGCCCAACCCTATTTCTGGAGATCTACCGCCCTGTAGGTTCTCTGCAACAGTTGTTGTGGGCAACATATTTTAGCATTCCTTTAGCTAATTATTAGAATCAGGTGTGCTAAATTAGGGTTAAGGTAAAAACGTACAGAATGGTAAATCTCCAGGAACAGGGTAGTGGAGCACTGGTCTAAAAAATACAGTTTGAAATATACTGCTTCAATGAACACAGCCCACGTGCTAGTGGTTGACTGACCGAAGCACATCCCCGACATCTAGTTTGAGTAGGACGTTGTACTGGCGGAACTCTGCCTCTTGGGGGCAGTAGATGTCCCTGGTAGCTAGGTCCTGGTACATCTCCTTCAGGCTCTGTAGGCACTTGGTCATGTTCTCGTTATTGATTTTGGCATCAAACGTCATCATGTGCTCTTGGCACAGATGATGAGCACAGTGCACGTGAAAACGGGTGCACTTCTCGATCAATGACACAGTCAGCGGGTCACACAGGTGTTGCTGGGTGATGTCCTGGGATGAGAAATGGACACAAAGGGAATCAGGTTAAAATAAGTATAATAAGTATTATGTTGAAGATTGAGGCTGGGGCCTTCACAAACCCCAGTATTTACCCTAACAGACGGTAACTTACACCATCTTGATATGTATCACTGTCTGATTTTTACAAAAGCCTTTTCCCACTGGACTATTTAGTATTTACTAATTGCAATCCTTGAATCTTCTAGCATCTCTCAACGTTATTCTGTTCCCATTGTGAAACTGCTAATAAATTATAAAAATAAAAACCTTGTAAAAGCCAATTTCATGGTAAATGTGATTTTGCCAAACTGATGTAAATTTTTTAAATGCATTCTTGTACATTTAGTTGTACACTGAGAACAAAGGTGAAAACAAAATGTAATTACTTTCTTGTGGAATAGCCCCGAGCTAGCTAAACAAAGCTAGCTATATTTACCTTGCGTATGCCTCGGGTCCGGTTCCAAACAAAGTCGTACCAGTCGCGGTAGCTGTCCTCGCTCTGGTCCATGATTTGGGTGACCAGGTAGTCCATGGTCATGCTCAGGACAGGGAGGGGACGCAGCTCATGGGGGAGGGGCTCCTCCTGGTCTGCTGATGACCTGCTGTACTCCTTGATGGATGCAACGTGGTCCACCTGGGTGAGTCATTAGAAATGTATGAAAAAAGCTTGTATTACTGAACTGACGTTTTTATTCGGGGAGATACCGTGGCACAATATGGATTTGTTTTTATTTATTTTACATTCAGCACCTTAACACAATGACTTCTTTACACTTCCATGCATTGGACCTAGGTTACCATCTAAAAAATACTTTTAATAATAGTGAGAAACTATCAAAGTCTACGAATAGAAGGGACCGGATTCATGCCACGTTATTTGAAAATATATATTTATACTGACATACAATAAAATCAAGTACTGTATTTTAGTGCATAAAGCGCACCCGTGATTAATGCACGCCCTCGTATGTTGCGCAGAAATCTTGTTGTGTAAAAGAATATCCGCATTGTGCGCACCCTCAGTGCTCATCATTATTTAGAAATGTCGACACTTAAACTCCCCTTGCTCAGACCATTGACGTGCACTCAGCTATAGTCATTGTTACAAATGTTAAACACCAAACCTCCCACGTGCTGATAGGATGAAACCAGCTATTCCCAAAGTGGGGTACCTGCATTGATGTTAGTGGGTACACAAAAAAACTTGTGGTTCAATCTGTATTTCAATGTTCAAACTGGCCTATACATAAGTGATTTTTTTCTTGTCTGAATAGCCCAGTCTTACTGGTGAAAATAATCCCCAACTACAGTCGGTATAACTAACAACAGTGTATAATGTCAAATAATTGGCATCCAACCATGTGTTGTGTTTTTATTGAGTACATGAGAAAAGACATTCAGTAAGCAAATTAAATTATACAAAGTGGACAAGTATGTAACGCTAAGTACAATAAAGTTAAGCAAAAACAACAATATACAGTAGATCACATCACATATAAGCTTAAATTATTACAAATCAAATCTTTCGCATTTTTAAAAATAATTTGCATTTTTGGACAGACTAACTATCACTCATTGCTGTGTGGAATTCAACACATGTTGCGTCCTGCCCTGCCTGCATTTACCAATGAGTGGTTGGTTCTATGAAAAAATCATCAGAAGCCACTGTCAGATTTCTGGATCAGTGGTGCACAGAGTATTGATGGTAATTTGCACAGTTGAGATGCAAGCCCACTCTTCTAATGAATCCGTGGTGAGCAATTATCAATTTCACCCAGTGTGTGAGCTGATGGTACCTTTATCTGTATGGCTGTATAATATGTACCTATACATACTAAAGTTGTCATCAGGCTGGAAAACTGAGCCGCGTCCAACCCAAGCCAGCTCAGAAGAGGCCCAAACCCAGCCGTTGCTACAGCTACAGTGTGCGCATAAACTGTTGAATAATGAAGTGTGGAAAGCAATAAAACAAAGTAAACAGACCTTGCAATAAAGGTGAGAAATGTTTATTTGCTTTGTTTTAACATTATGTTCAGAGATAAGACCGGTCCTGCTTATTTTGAGATTGGCCTGAACTGTAACCTAAACACTTCTCCAGTTCAGTACATTTTTATCATCTGAAAAACAGACTGATAGGGTTTGTTTTTTGTTTCTACTCTTCCAAACAGCCATAAATATTTAGCTAAATATGGAAACATAGCAAATATATATTTTCAATGTTATCTATTACACCGACATTGAATCATGTGACCATATTCACTAAAGAAATTAAAAGTTGAATATTAAAATAAAATGCATTTTAAATAAAAACGGAATTTTGCAATGTAGCGTAGGCTAACATTCTGAGTGAACTGAAAATATAAAAAATTGCGAGAGCTTCAGATTGAAATATAATTTATTGTTGTAATTATATTTAAATATATATTTATATGCCCGAAGTATTTGTAGAATTCAGGGGTGATTTGTCACACTCCGTGGTTACTCGCTTGACCAGTAAAAAGTAAAACGTCACTAAGGAGAGAAGTGTATTGCACAAAACAATATGCTGTTCTTCAAACTAATATTTTCAACAAACAATAATAGGCATCCAATCCGTAATTGCCCCATAATGTAGCCTAAATAAATGCCATGATTTGTCCTGCTGAATAAAATGTATTCCAACCTCATGCTATCATATTTAGAAGCATATTTTCCACATAACAGTAAATTGAGTGGAGTACTGCAGTTACATTGTAGTCTAAGGATTTGACAAACTGGTATATTTTGTATGAGGTGTCTATGATTATTACTGTCTGCGCGTAAATATGTGGTATACTCTGTGGCTTGAGGTAGATCTACATTTTTGTAAATGGTAATGTCTAAAAAGTTGATAATTTCTAGATTTCTCTATGCTGTACATTTTCATTTTGGATCTGAAGAGTTAGGAGAGAAACTCTGTGAGAAGAATGTGTGTGCCATTGCATATCAGTAGGATATAATCTATATTTTCCAAAAAACAACATGGTGATATTGATTTTTTTAAACATCACTATAAATCTCTTTCCAGTGCCCCATGAACAGATTGGAATAGTTAGGGCCAAAAGCAGTAGCCTGGAAAAATCCAGACCCAAATCCGGAGGATATAAGGGTCTGGGTTCGAGAAATGAAAATGACCCAACTCGAGGGGCGGCACCAAGCATGCATTTAAAAATCTCACTGTACGCAATTGGATAAAGCTACGACCTATCACCAGTGGTTTTTCGCTAAGCCCCTATGGCAGAGCTAACTGGTAGATAAAACTCTTGCCGTATCAGGTCAGCAAAACAGCAAAAATGTCCTTTTTATAAAAGGAACAATTAGAGTGTCGTCTTCTGTTCATCTTTTAGACAAAAAGCCAAGTCTAACTCGTTCATTGTAGTGGCCAAAGCCGTTTTAAACAACTGGTGTTCATCCATAGCAATCTTACAATGTTTACTTCGAGGTCGCAGTGCTGTCGTCATCTGTTTAACACGCCTCTGGCAAGCTTATATCAGATACACCGATGTGATTGGTGCAGCTCGGCTACAAGGGCATAATTAATGAGCAGAATTACTCGGTGCCAGAGTAACTTGCTGAGCAAATTCAAATTGTGCTCATGCGAGAACTCTGGATTTCCAGGGTACAAAAGCAGCACCCATCGCCGTAACCATGAAAACATCTACTGTAAATGAATTAAGCATTTGAATATAAATGTAAACACAAATTTATACTAATAAATAAAATGTTTGCTAATGTTGTTGTTTGCATATGTGGTTTAAGCACCTACCACCTTTGTTCTGTACATTACCTTGGAAAGATGAACACATTGCGACGTCCATTATAAGGTTTGTACAGAACGTCAGTGTTTATCCCAAAAATGTTTCTAAATTGTTTATTTGACACTGCGGTTGTGCTCTGTCAAAGCGCAGGATTCATTTCAGTCACATTTAACCCTCCATGGTCTAAGGGGGTTTAAATCTGCCTGGGACAATGTTGATCATACTTTGACCTACTGGGAAGTGCCTTATGGTTTTGGATTCCGAAAACCCATGGCTACAACATGGATTTTTTTTGGATAGCGTTTTGCTAGTGTCCTTGTCACTACTGCTTGCATGAGACGGTACCTGCAGCCCCTTCGGTTGCACAGATACTCCAGCTAGTCTAGGATGGCACCTTCATATGTGCCGTCACAAGGTTTTCTGTGTCTCAAGAGCATGGAGAAGGTACCAAGAGATGGGCAAATACACAAGGAGACCTGGACAGGACATAGAAGGGCATCAACCCAGCAGCAGGACCGGTGTCTGCTCCTTTGTGCGAGGAGGAACAGGAAGAGCACTGGGAGAGCCCTACACAACAGTCTCCAACGGGCTACTGGTGTGCATGTTTCTGACCAAACTGACATCATGTGGGTGGCATGAGGACCCAATGTCCTCTAGTGGGACCTGGGCTCACAGCCCAGCACCGTGCATTTTGATTGGCATTAGCCAGAGAACACCAGAACTGGCAAGTCCACCACTGGCGCCTTGTTCTCTCCACAGATGAGAGCAGGTTTACATTAAGCACATGTGACTGACATGAAAGAGTGGAGACGCTTTGGGGAACGATGTGCTGCCTGCAACATCATCCAGCATGATCGGTTTGGCGGTGGGTCAGTGATGGTCTGTGGAGGCATATCCTT
Source organism: Umbra pygmaea (assembly GCA_016801145.1). NCBI lineage: Eukaryota > Metazoa > Chordata > Actinopteri > Esociformes > Umbridae > Umbra > Umbra pygmaea. The sequence continues at coordinate 10,800 of JACXGM010012971.1, forward strand.
GGATGGTCGCACAGACCTCCATGTGCTAGCCAACGGTACCCTGACTGCTGTTAGGTACTAGGATGAAATCCTCAGACACATCGTCAGATCTTACGCTGGTGCAGTGGGCCCTGGGTTCCTCCTGGTGTGGGACAATGCCCGGCCTCATATAGCCAGAGTGTGTAGGTAGTTCCTGGAAGACGGAGGCATTGATGCCACGGACTGTCCCTAAAGTTCCCCATACCTGAATCTGATTGAGAACCTGATCCGGGTCTGGGAGAAGATCCCCCAGGACACCATCCTCAGTCTTATCAGGAGCCTGACAACATCTGGTCATGAGTGCATAAAGGCAAGTGGGGTCCATACATACCATACATACCTTAATTATTTTTGAGCAGTCAAATCTGACCAACATGACATAATCAGCATTTTGACGTTTGCATTATTACAATAATCATTGTATTACTCATTATAATTATAATAAAATCATCATCATAACTATAACGTCAGCATTACTGCAAAAACCGTAACATCCTGAGGACATTTCTTTACCCGCTCTGTGTCTGGGATAACCTCATAGCAGCTGAGCTGGTTCCGGGTCTCTCTCATGTAGCGCTCCTTTTCTGGACACATGTCCGGGCATGTCCCAACAAAAAACGACCGCACCAGATCTGTACGTTTGGGGCGCTCTGAGCATTGGACAACAAATAGGTTTTTCAGTAATTACTTTATCATTGTTAATATTATGCCAACTGTCTGACATGTTTACTCCCAGCATAACATACTAAAGATACACAGATAAGCTAATTCAGGAGTGTGGCTAAACCCTAGCCTGCATGTCAGAACTGACAGCTCTACAGTACCTACCAGCTCGCAGGATCTTGTCCCTCTGCTCTAACAGGCGGTACTTATCCTCTGCAGTCTCGGCCAGCTGGCCAATCAGGTGGAGAAGGGAGGAAGGCATGGGGCGGTCAGAGCTCTGGCCCTCGAAGCCAGAGTCCTGCTGTGGTTCATCAAACTGCAGGGACTTGGCGATGGACGACTTCTTCATAGGAGAGCTGAGATAGAAAGTATTGTTCTAAGATCTGACATTACATTATATTGGACACACACAAAACAATATTCCTAAACTAGCTTCCTGAACAACAATATAGTTTTATATGAAATGTATAATAAAATACAGTAGGTTATACAGTAGTGTGGGACGCGATTGAAAATTTAAGGCCAAAAAAGTAAAATAGGCTATGTATGTCATTAAACACAGATGAGGCATGCCGTTTTGTGTTTTATCAGTGTCAGGCTAATCCATCTTGATCTATATGGAAGACAGTATTTAAACCTACATTCCACAAGTTTTTTTACAGACAACCGGACGAGCCAACTGAGGTTTATGGAACGTGAGCTGCAGCTGAAATAATAATTTACTAGAGATGTAACAATACATATTAAGGTACAGTGCCAATTTTTTTTAAACAATATTAAAGATCAGTTTTAAATTTATTTGGCAAAAGATGGGTGCATGTCCACATATGTAAAGACAATAAATTGCTCTTGTAATTTCTTTGGCCTGATCAGATTCTGCTGATCGGACTGTTTGAATACAGTTGTTTTTGTTTCCACAACTGCCTCTGCAACCAAACGACTGTATGCACATAGTAACATTGTGAAGCCTGCAAGCAAACCTAACATTTAAGAAACACTTAACACACATGCATTGCCCCATAGCTACATTTTTCACTTTCCATATATCGTGCCCTAGAAAACAAACATACATATTAATTTAGCCAGGCAAAGTAATTTGTTTGAAGGAAAGAAATATTTAATATAATGCATGTTTTATAGTCCTTATTTACTGTAAAAACTGGTTTTCAACTGAGATGTATATTTGGGGAAATTGTGCAGTGTCTTTAAACTGTATGATATTTGGGAAGTGAGTGCAGTTAGAGATTGCCGTTTTTGTCGTGTTGGAGAATCTGAGCTGGGTGGAGGTATACATGTCTTATTTTTGTTGTAATTGAACCAGGGCATATATAAAGTTGCCAAGACACTGAAGTTGACCAAGATATTTCAAGGGTGCAACACATAGGAGCAAAACAATTGTATTTCCTAAAATGTAGAGGAAATGTTTCATGAAATGTGCGTGTCATGTCATCTTAATAATTTTCTATTTGTCCAAGATCAAAAATATAACAGTCAAGACTGATGTTTAGCATTATTATAGTCTAGTTTTGACTGTAGATGAAGTGGAGGATTTGTAGGTCTGTCTAGCTCTCATGTTGTTACCATAACCAAGTTGAAAAGGTGCCAACAAAGATGACAATGTCCATTACGATGTGATCAAAGGCTCAGATATAAATTCATTTTAATCACATCACATTTTTTGAAGAAATATTAGAAATACAGTAGCTTGCCATTTATTTATAGATATTTTAATGTTCTCTATGTATTTGGGTTCATGTGCGAACCCGAGAACAGCACCCCGAACCATAAGGTAACGTGCCCGTGTACCGTTACAGCCCTACAATTTACCAATCACGGATAATAACAATCCACACAAAAAGTACTCTCATCCTAATCAGGGTCTTAATTGGAAAATTCTTCATACGTGTTACAATAAGATGCATTTTAAAAATGTTTATTGAACATCGGGATAAATGCAATAAAATTCTGCTCTCCAGGCACGCACAAATGAAACATACACACGCCTCCATTCCTCCCAAACACGTCTCTCCTTCTCTAGTCACTTGTCTGAATCAAATTATCCATCTAGATTTATTTTCTCTCTAATGTCAAACTTTTTTTGACTTTGTAAATTAGTGAGCATCGTTCTTCGTTGTAATTCCATAAATGGTCATGAGCTGAGCCCTGCTTGTTTTTCTGTAAATATTATTGACTGGGCGGATGAACAGAGCGATCAATAGAAGATTACAAGTATCAAGTAGGATCAAAAGGATAGGAGGATGACGCAATCTGCACTTGCCTAAAATGACTATTTAATATGTTCATGTTAATCTATGGTGTTTTCATCCTCAGTATCATCCATGTGATTAATTCTGAGTATGGAAACTAGATTGAAAATCACTTTTTTCAGAGAGAAAGGAAGCAGAAAAAAGTGCAGATACTACTTTACTCATTTTAACAAGAGAGTAAGAATAGTAACAACATAGTGGTAAAAAATATCTCGTAATCAAACGCGAGACAATACAGCACAAACAGGCTTCAATAAAAAGTGTGAGGAGAAAAGGTGCGCAGCAGAGCAGAGGATGCGTTGGATTGTGTTGCCAAGGAAGGGCCATTTGGGCTGGTGGCCATGGTAGGCCAGCAAAAAAAACGAATTCCAGGGACGAATGTGTCAACATGACGAATGCGTGGTCATGAATAACATTTCCATTATATTTCCATTGTTATTTACAAATACAAATATGATATAAATTGGGGGAAAAAATTACATTTCCTAAAATATATTTCTGTATTTTTCTTTTTTGGGTATGGGGTGTGGTGGGAAGCCGTGAGCTGTAGGTACAATGTAAAGAGAAGGCATGAGCTAAAACATTTGGGAGCACCTGATCTAGAAGGACCAGTAAGCTGAGAATGAGCGATGTTCATGTTTACCTCCGGCTGGAAGAGACCATGCTGCTGAGTGTAGGGGGTCTGGGGAGAGGCTTCTTCAGTGGGGAGGAAGACAGGAAGGCCCTCAGTCTGGGGTCTGTGGCGTGCCTAGGGCCACATTCCTCCCCTCTCTCTGGGTCTCTGTCACCTTTTTCACCTGAGCCTGACAGACAAGGAACCATCATCAGTTTTTACTGAGCTCTATTTTGCAAGACACACCGGTCACCAGGCCGGCACAGTCACAGTTCATATCCACCTCTGTGTTATTTTAATAAGCTTACTCTGCTTCTTTCTCTGCCAGAGGAGAAGGATTTCATGATGCTGAAGAATTTTGCCCTTCTTCTTCGCCTTCACTGCCGATGCCTGAAAGGGAACACAGACTTGACGGTGGAATAATATTCTCAGTCACTAACCACACAAATGTATGCATATATACAGGTAACCACTGAGTTTTAATGGTCAGTTTTCATGTTTTTACTCACGTTGTCTTGGAAGTGGACGATAGCCAAGTTCTTGTGCGGTTTGCAGTTAACCCGGCTAACTTTCCCGAAGCGGCAAAAGTGTTTCTCTATGATGTCCTTATGGTTAAGGCTGGGCGGGATGTTCCTGCATTGGAGGACGGTGGCGTCAGTAGGGCACATGGCCCCCAGGCTGTCAGTGCTGTCCCCGCGCTGCCCTTTTCTCGCGGCGGTCCTGGTCTCAACATTGATGTTGAGAGGTTCCACCTGAACTACAAGAAAAAATATACAACCAGCCAATCGTATTATGTCTTAAATGTGTGTGTTACATTTGCTTACTCACACTTAGTTACATTTTCTGTTTTTATGCTCTGGAAATGGTGGTCAGCTGACTTACCAATGTCCTCTGCTTTCTCCAGCAGCTCTCTGGTAGGTGTCTGAGCCCTGGGCGGTGTGTCAGGTTGTTGAGAGATGGGAGAATGTGCATCTTCAGTCTCCACCCAATCTGCTGGTGACTGCTTGCGTTTCACCGCCTCCCTCCTCCCCGGGTTGGCTGTGGACCGCAGCAGGCTGCTCATGGCCCTGCCAAAGAGTCCCCCTGCTGGGCCGCGGGACGACCGCTTTGGTTGGGGCAGGTCAGATCCAGCTTGGTCGTTCTCTTTTAGGTAAAGTTTTCCAGGACTGGTATTTGAATCTTTTGGTTCCTCCTTCCGCTTTGTTCCTTTGCTGAATCTTCCGAACATGGTCGATTCACCAGTGCTCTCACCGTCACCAACCGTCTCCAGGGTTGGGGCGTTGGTTTTATATTTTGGGTCCCCGAAAGCAGATTTCTGACCAAAGCAGGCTCCTTCAAACAGGGACATGGGGGGTGTCGGTTGAGACTGGAGAACTTTGGCAGAGAAGCTGAAGGAGGACGGGCTGGCGATGATGTTGGTACTGGAAAGGGTGGCCGGCTGAGCAAAAGTGAACTGCAGGCTACTGGTTGAGCCTGTGCTGCTGGTGAGAGGGTCTATCTGGGCCAGGTTGGTAGTGGGTCCAGAGACCGATATGGAGGGGGCCGCTGCTGGTTGGGCGAAACTGAAGCCGAGTGAGTTACTCTTGGCTGGGGTCAGGAGAGAAAAAGCTGAGCTGGCTGGTCCACTGCTGTCCATACTGCTGGAGGAAGGCTGGGTGGTGGCACCACCACCGAAGGGCTGTTTGGCTGCAGTGGCAGGCTGGGCATTAGCGGGCTCCGGGCTGGCATTGAAAATAGGTTTGAACAGCACCTCGTTGGATGGTTTGAAGCTAAACTCTGACGTGCCAAAGCTTTTACTCTGGACAACACTCTGAGCAGTGCTCAGTGAGGTGGACGTGGCGCTGGGCTGTGGCTGGTCAAAAGGTGACTGGCCAAAGCTCAATGGGTGTGCCAAAACTGTGGTGGTTGTGGTGGTGGTTGTGTGACCAGATGAATCCTGGGAAAGCCCAGAAAACAGGCCGAATGCTGGGGTCTGCTGCTGACCGTATGCAGGCAGCTGCCCAAAGGCAGAGTTCTTGCCAAAAGTTGCAGACTGTCCAAACCCTGAGCTCTGACTCTGTCCAGTGGCCTGTCCGTAAGAAGGTGGGGGAGGACCACCAAACCCAGAGCTACTCTGACCTAATGAGGGCTGACCAAAAGCTGGAGGCTGACTCATGGTTGATGATGATGGGGAATGACCTAACGACTGTCCTTGTCCTCCAGTTGGCACAAACACAGAGCCCTGTCCAAGAGAGGGTGTCTTTCCAAAATTCGGAGATTGTCCAAAGACAGAGGTCTGTCCAAACACTGATGGCTGAGTGAAGGCAGATGATTGGCTGAAGGTAGCTGTCTGCCCAAAAGCTACATTCTGTGTTTGATTAGTGGAAGCTTGCTGTCCAAAGGCCTGGAATATGCCACCCGTCTTGTTAGTGTTGCTTGGGGCCTGAAACGCCCCTCCCTGCTGCCTCCCAAAGAGATTGTTAGGATTCATGGTACAAATATATGTAAAGACTTCTTTAGTTCACCCTACATCAACCTTTCTAAAGGCCAAACAGCTTGCAAAGCATGTGGATGAAAGACCCTCTGATTATCCATTCATCCATGTCTTCAGTTTGGGATCTTTGAGTCTGCACACAAGCAAAGTAAAGACAATGATGCTAAATATATTGTGTTGTTATCAACACAATATATTGTGTTGTTATCAAGCTAATAAAGTGTGTGTCGTAAATTTACTAGCTAGCTACCTCGCACATCGCACAGTGTTGTGTAACTGTTCATGTATATATCAATTACAATCACTGCTGATAACTTAACTGGACCTTATCCACAGTATCACTCAAAAAGCAATATTCACTGTTAACTGGGTTTAATTATGTAGGCATTGTTTACATGTAGACAGTATTTACTCTATGACCTTTTATACCTTAGGTTTACTAATAGTAAAACGTTTCTCTTGAAACCTTTTGTATTGCTAATGCATTGCTGGAGCCATCGCGCACGATCTCCACTGTGCATTCAATAATATATGCGTCTCTTGTGCATCACATGACAATAAAACAAACTTGAAACTAACTAGCTAGCTATAGCCTATAGATCATTTTGAACAGTCAACTTATTAACAAAGACAAAGCAAATAGTTTTAGGGCTCAATAGGATTGCATGGCAAAACGTTACTAGCTGCGTTAGTTTGCTAGATACGGTACATGTAAAAATAATGTTAGCATGCTAGATATGGACGGTAGCGTTAATAGTAGTTTGGTAGATACATGTAAACATCATGTTAGCATGCTAGCTATAGACAGTAACGTTGGTAGTAGTTTAGTGAATACATGTAAATATCATATTAGCATACTAGCTGTGGACGGTAACGGATAGATTCTACGTGCTTTCTGAAAATGACGAAATTGCGACTATGCCAAACCGTTTGGCATTGCTAAACTACAAACTCTTTTTATGTTTTTGTTGTTCAGAACAGGTAACAAGCTAGCTACATTCCTACCTTTTCAATTTTCCATTGTTTATACTCATGGACTTGAACAATCTTTGACCAATGACAGTATATACATTTCACAGAAACTAGTTTAGGATCAGGTTCTTTCCGGTCCCACCAGGTTACAATCCGGGTTGTTCCACATGCTCGCTACATCATGGTCCTATCCGTCCTGTAAATGTTAGCTAGAATGCTTTTAGCTATTTAGTTTACTAGGATATGTTGCTTTGCTATATAATCTGATATTATATCACTATATGTGTTTAGGACGTTGTATAATAATGTATCGTTGTATTCTGAAACTTAAATGAAAATGGATTTATTCAAAAACGGGATTCAATGAATGGACATTGCCGGCTTACCCCAGGCTATCTAGATTATTGTATTCAGGCATTTACAATATTTTCGATTTCCTTATGCATTTACCTTCAGACGTTTTAGTAACTTTTGTGTCAGGCGTCTGGAAATGGGTTTAGTTCTACGGAATCTACAGAACATGGTGCCGCTGCGACGTGCAAGGCTACGGAAGGACGTTGAGACACTGAGGCATATTTTGGGAATCCAAAAATTTGATTTGGGACTCATTTGCGTTGACAACCGCAAGATTCAACGTATTAACAACATTTATAGAAAAAATAATACTCCCACGGACGTGCTCTCATTTCCATTTTATGAGGTTTGTATTTTCATAACAGTTTTTATTAATTCTACATGGCCACTGCTTCCAGATCAGCTCTTTATTTGTCTGGAATCGTAACTTGTATTGGTGGCAGCAGTAGGTACATATATTATGGGGACATGTTTTCAGGGCACGAGTCTGTTTAAAAGTAGATAGCTATAATTTCACCCTCCTCTGCTTCCTCATTTACTGTGTGTTTTCTTTGCAAGTTGAAAAAGATTGAAATATTTTATTACTTTTGTTTCTAAAGGAACTGAGGCCTGGAAAGTTGCCTTGCCCGCTGCACAGAGATGAACAGAATCTTGGAGACATATTCTTGGGGGTTGAATACCTGTTTAAACAGTGCCAACACGAGTCTCGGGACCTTCATGAAACTCTGACAGTAAGCACACTACACTAGTAAAACAGACATACAAGACACAACATACATTACTAGCTAGTGATGTCCTGCCTGACAGAACCTAATTTTAATCAAAGAAGGCAAAGTATTTTTGACTGGTGCATCAGAATCAATGCAATGAATCATTAAGTATTTAACAGTGTTCAAGTATTACAATTTCTAATGAAAGACTTACTGATCAACACATTGATTCTAAGTTCAAAACTGATAAAAGCACTTATTTATTACATAATCATGGAGTTCCTAGCAGTCACATTGGTGTTCTCATTTCTCCCTTCTCTACTCAAGTCAGTTACTGCTCATGGAATCTGTCACTTACTGGGGTACAGACATGAGTCTAAGGAGGAGTGGACAGAGGTATGAAAGATGATTCAAAACACAAGGGCTTGTTTTACTTAATCAACCATCTGAGAATGGGAATAGTTCTCTAGTGAAACATTTTACAACTTCCCTATCTGTGTTCCTAGATGCTGCAGAAGGAAAGCTACATTCTGAATGAGTTCAACAGATTCACTGGCAGACACCTGGTACCGCTGATCAAGACATTTGGTGAAGACAGGTGACCACCAAGAATTAACACTTGCAATGGAGCGAGGTTGAAATAAATACAATTTTGAATGGATGGATATTGAAGCTTGCAGAAAACTCATGTATCAATAGTTTTCTCATGTGGTCACTGACTGGCAGCCTTCTGATGATGAGCCATTACTAGTGAACTCAACTCTAGTTTCAACATCAGCATAACTGATTGTGGGCAGCAGTGACTTCACATTAATGGTGATTAAAACCTCCAAACCAGTTGTTTTACAGTATTTTTTTATTTTAAATGCGCTGTAGGAAGAGTGAAATAGCAGGAGAATAAACAAATAAAAACCTCAGTCCACTCTGCTACTTCACTTTGCTTCCCACATCAGACATGGACATCAACGTGACACCTGTTAATTCTCAATGCAAGCAAGAGACACAAAAGTAGCTCGTTACCCAAACCCTAATCTTAACAAAAGGACATCTAAAAAAATAAGGGGGAGTATACTGTTCAAGTCAGACTGAGAAAAGTCAGACAAGTCCAATATAAACCAGAGGCCCTTTGCTAAAATAAATAGTGATCTGTTATGACCTTATTAAAAGCAAAGACTTTTCAGGATGGTTTGCAATGTAATACAGGTTTCTGCATTGTTTTTCCAAATTGTAAGGAACACATGAATGAAAAGAATGGTGGCTGTTCATCTTTCAAAATAAAGCTCTTCAGAAAAAGAATTATAAACTACAGTTTCTTTATTGGGAGGCACTAGGGAAACCCTAGAAGTGTAAGCTTATAAAAGACAAGCTACTTTATTAATGTTTAGCTTGTTAAGTGATAAAGTGTGTAAACAGTAAACAGCAACACACAAATAGCTCATATTGAAAGAAATTGGAAAAACTTCCGCCACCACCCAACTCTATAGAACAGACTTAAAACAAATATAAGAATTGGCAAAATCATGCCCCAAAATAAATATTGCACCAAATTTTGTTGCATATAGGACAGAAAGGTACAACCTCATTACCCTAAATTATATTTTATTCCAACACATAGAAGAATAAATCTTTATTTTCTATAGATTGTATTGGAAATTAAGTCTGAAACCATAAAGAGCAGCACCAGCTTCTGACACACGCTATCAAAGTTTTAAATGCATGACAATTAATGTGAGAAAAACTACAAGTATTTAACAAAATCATAGAAAATAAAAGATTGAATCCTGAAAAGTTAGAATCTATCAGGGCTGAATAAACAATGAACATAGTCAACTCTTTAGTGCTTGGAATCTGATTTCGTAACAGACCTGGAGGGAAAAGAAGCTCTGTGTGGTGTCGTCTGGGCTCGACTTGCTTAGAAGCCACCATGGCCAATTTTATTTTGAAAGTAATGCGACAAACGGCCAGAAGAGGGCAACGTGGACAGTGCTTGGTACTAGTGGACAGTTCTCTTCCACCACCAACGGACGCATCTCTTGACGTGTAAAGCTCCATGCAGCCACCTGTTGGTTGGTGTTGTGTTCAACTAACAACTGGTAGCTCAAAGGGGCTGAAGGACAGTCCTCCCTGCTTCAGAGGCTCCACTGGACCCAGTCCTTTCCAGCTCAGACAGTTCCTCGAACACATCTCTGTGGAGAGGACGGGGGCAACAGTTACTAGCTGAAAAGGAAACATTACAGTAGGTTAATGAGAAGGATGGACAGCACTAGCTTATAGTGAGGAAGGGGTGTTTTTCCAGCTTCAGCTCAGAGCTGACCTCCTGCCTGGGCAGGCGTGCTTTCTAGACCTGGGTCCCTGATCAGCCTCCAATTGATTACACAAAGTCACTCAGACAGACAGGTATAGAGCAGTGGTGAAAGGCTAGTCAGTCTCCCAGCATTAAAGAACATGGTTTGTTGAATAGGGGAAACTGTTGCAGCATGTTTTGCAATAATTCTGTCATGTAGATTCATGCCTCCCTTGTTTAGCGCAGCTTTGCTCTGAAGACGAGATGCAGACTCACTTGTGCATGTAGAAGAAGATGTATCCACTACGATCACGGTCCATCTGTACTGTGGCCTCCTGCGTGCGAGACACATCCAGGTCGTTGTAGGTCAGCCATGACTGCTTCTTCATGTCGTACACGTCGCTGATGTAATGACCTGGCATTTGGTGGGGTCAAATTATAGGATCATATTAGACTACATGTATGCAGGGTTGTAATGTTATTATCAGATGCTGCCTTTTAGTCTATGCTTCAACCTGGTTCACAGATGATTGGCTGGTTACATGGAGCCACTTGTGTAAAATGATGACCATTTTACACAGGTGTGAAATGGTCATCAACCCTCTCTGATGACCCCCAAGACATTTCACATTTTCTTTGCACCTTAAACTCATCAGGGGCTTGAAGATGAGCTGAATTAGGTTTTGGGTTGGCTCTACTATAGATCTAATAATATATGGATTGGTTGGAGATCCCAGAAAAGTTTGAGGACCGGGCGGTCCTAGAAGTGAGTGGTCGATATGCAGGGCTGTGCTTACCAGATGAGGAGCTGCTCCCGATGTGACTGACTACACTGATGAGCCGGAAGGAATTGTCCAGCTCTCCACACTGGGAACAAGAAAGGAGGTGTTTAGCCCTGATACACAAAGACAATGGAGGGCAATGTCCTTGAAACCATTACATTTTAGGCTATCCCCCTTTATGTAAACTGAATTCACCACCAGCCCCTAGATTAACATATTTTGTTTTGGTAGATTACATGTTGGATCAAGTCACCCATCAATACCCATGTGTGAAAATATGCCACTGAATATCAAACAACCTTTATCCAAATTCAAATGTTTTGTGTTTTACCAGCGCTTCTTCTGCATCACTTCAGCCAAGCATGCAGTGAGGCTTGCAAAAGTTACAAAACTGATACAGAGTATTTCATTTTGGGTACTTGCCGATACAGAGGACCAATACAAGTACTTTTAATAACTATGGCAAATGTCACTCGTCAAGCTAAACTCTGCTATGCCCGTTTGTATTTGCACTGTGCATTGCGTTTGTATTTGTATTTGCACTTTGCATTGCAGATGCTGTGTAAAATGAGAACAAAAAAATTACTTGCTCTATACAGAGATAATGACCTATAATCATATAATAGTCCATTGAGGTATTTAATTATTTTATTATAATCGGTACACAAATTATAGCTGTACAATCACTGTAATTTAGTGAACAATATTTAATAGACTACATCGTTTTTCTTAAGGTATATTTAACTTCCAGAACTTCCACTATTATGTTCACCTAGAAGTGTTGCAAACTGCCGACACTGTCCTCCCAACAGGTTTATTATTTAAAGAGACACCGCAGTATGCAGTGACTAACCTAATAACTTGTAAAGGTTTATTAATTCAAGAGACACCGCATTATGCAGTGATTAACCTAATAACTTGTAGCCTTCTTGCCCTGTCGCCTGTTGAAAAAAGGGGGTGGTGCAATTCAGTGGCAGAAGTTTGTTTGGTTCTGTACTTGAATTTGCGCTTTTCCTTGAAGATTCTAACATATGCACCTGTAATTATTGAAATATTTGGAAACATGAAAATAATTTTTGGGAGAATTTATCATCCAGCAAAATTTGTTATTGTGACAGGCCTAAGTATTGGTCCATCCCTACTCCCTAGTAAACAGGACCCTGTTTAAGAATGCGTTTCTCCCTAGTAAACACGACCTTGGTTAAGAATGTGTTTCTCCATAGTGAACACGACCCTGGTTAAGAACGCATTTCTCACTAGTGAACCAGACGCTTGTTAAGAACGCGTTTCTCCCAAGTGAAACAGACCCTGGTTAAGAACGCTTTTCTCCCTAATAAACAGGACCCTGGTTAAGAACGCGTTTCTCCATAGTAAACAGGACCCTGGTGAAGAACGCGTTTCTCCATAGTGAACTGGACCCTGGTTAAGAACGCATTTCTCCCTAGTGAACCCGACCCTGGTGAAGAAAGCGTTTCTCTCCATAGTGAACTGGACCCTGGTTAAGAACGCATTTCTCCCTAGTGAACCCGACCCTGGTGAAGAACGCGTTTCTCCCTAGTGA